>JAPKLW010001285.1:0-63556 GCA_026898455.1 Plectranthus barbatus
CCTGGGGGCTGGCACTTGTGCTGATGCCCGAGGATGTATACCGGTTGCCTTAGCCACTGCTTCTTCCATAGAGGCGAATAAGGATTCAACCTCTAGCTTCCTTTTCAGCTCAGCCTTGGCCTCAGCTGTCAGCGGAAGGGCTACAGCTGGCACGGCCTCATCTACTGGTTCTGACTCCTCCTCAGAAACTTCGTCAGCAGGGTCCACAGCCGTCTTGCCTCTCAGCCGTTGAGGCTTCTTGTAGTCTGGGCCAGGAAGTTTGACCTTGGTGGCTGGGATAAAGTCGGACCCGACCAGTTGCTCCCCTCGGTCGATACGGTCTCCCATCTCCACCTCCAGAATATGGCTGATTCGCAGGCCAAAAGACACTGCATGGAGGAACCTGCCGTCAGTTTTGACCGTGCAATTCTTCTCCACATTCTCCAGCAACCGGCCGAAGATGAACTCGGCCCAACTTCCATATACGCCATCCACCAGCGCGCACATGACGGAGAATTTCTTCAGGCTTAGTTCAGCATAGGAGCCGACCTCACACTGGAGCATGCGCACTACAATGTCGCACACCATCTGCCAGTACTCTTCCATCTCTGACTTCTTAATGCCAGTTTTGAAGACAGTCACCCCCTCCTTCTTCCATTCGGTCCACCTCCGCCTGAACTCCACCGTATCATCTTTGCAATACGTAGCCACCTTCTCACCAGTACTCCTCAGCCCAAAGAGATTGGCTAGGTACTCTACGTCGATGGTGATCAGGTGTCCGAACACCGACGTGGTGAAGGATTTCCTGTCGTCAGCAATCACCGCGCGAGCATAGAACTCGGCGACTAGATGTGGGTGGAAGTTCCTGGGGGTTGCCGTCAAGTACGGTCGGAGCTGCTCATGGTCGATCATTTCCATGAGCTCCTCGCCGAAGTGTTTCTCGGCCAACTTATCGTTCAAAATCTTCTCCTTTTGGACTTGGGCGGCTCTGATCTGGGAGTTAGAAAGGAGATGTTGGGTGGCCTTTTTGTTCAACTGAACAAGTTTATTGAAGGGATAGGTATAATCTATATCTTCTTCTTTCACAATGCCAGTGAAGGTAGGCATGTGTGATTCGGCTAATGGTAAGTCTAGATCCACAGACTCAGTGGAAGAAGATGATTTATCATCAGCGGGGTTGGATGAAGATGCCATGGTTTCAGGGAATAAGTGTTTGGAAATATTAAGGAAGATGAACGAAAAATATGTTCGAAAAATTTGAAGGAATGATAAGAGTTTTTCCGATCATGAATGAAAGCTATTTATACTGGTGCCATGTTGGGATGGATGGACGAGATGAATTCGTCAAAAGTGGGGATCGACGGTCATCAGCAGGCATGATTCCCTGTGGTGACGTGCGTGGTCGTGCTGACGTGGGATGGTACGTGTAGCTGACATGGCACACGCTGATTGGTCGCAAGAGTGCTTTTGACTGCGCAGTCACTGTGCGCATTAAATGTGGCATTAACTGCCGTATTAAATTCGAAGAAATGCACACGCAATACCAATTTTAAACCTTTCCCGCTATTTCTGCGACAGCTGGCACGACTCTTGGACTTCAAGAGAACGTCAGTTGAGAGCTGGGACTCAACTGGTCATCCGTAGTATACATGGTCATCAGTGGTATACGCCAGTCGCATACTTCCCCCTGCCAGTATGGCCTTCTTACCAGTCGAAAACTGATACTCACAACTGGTTCCCTTGTACTTAGACAAATTGAGAGCTAGGACTCAATTTTCACCAGTCGTTGATATCTCACCAGTTGTCTGCTGACAACTTGAAAGATTGAAAGAATTGAGAGCTTGGACTCCATTCATTCCGCATAATCGTCTCTTCACTTCTTCATCATTGCTTGGAATTGGGAGCTGGAACCCAATTTGACTTCGACTGATGATGAATGATTGCTGGCAAATTCGAAATGAGAGCTGGGACTCATTTCCTTCGTTGTTTATGGAATAAGTTCTGCCAGTAGATACCACCTGTGGTTTTGAGCCACCACTAAAGAAAACATGAAGACTAAGAGCTTGGACTTAGTCTTAATCAGCATCCTTCAGAAAATTAAGAACGGAATGAGAGCTGGGACTCATTCTTCCTCAACACTAGGGCTCGCATCAATCTCCATAAGACCGAGTTTGATGTACAACTCCTTGAATCTTGCTTCTGGCAAAGGTTTGGTGAAGATATCAGCTAGTTGATCGTCGGTTCTGATGTACTCTACGCTGATATCCTTCTTCTCGACATGATCACGTATGAAGTGATGTCGGATATCTATGTGCTTGGTCCTAGAGTGATGAACCGGATTCTTCGTTATGCACATAGCGCTGCTGTTGTCGCAATAGATGGGTACACAACCAGTGTCCACTTCATAATCTTCCAGTTGTTGCTTGATCCAGAGAATTTGAGCACAGCAACTGGCAGCGGCAACATATTCAGCCTCAGTAGTGGATGTAGCAACAGAGTGTTGCTTCTTGCTAAACCAGCTGATTAGCTTGTGTCCTAGAAACTGACACGTACCACTGGTACTTTTTCTATCTATATGGCATCCAGCAAAATCTGAGTCTGAATATCCAATGAGTGTAAGCTCATCATTCCTGGGGTACCATAAGCCAAGTGATTCAGTTCCTTTGAGGTATTTCACTATTCTCCTAGCAGCTTCCATGTGTGACTTCTTTGGATTGGCTTGAAATCTGGCACACACTCCGACTGAGTATGAAATGTCGGGTCTGCTGGCTGTCAGATAGAGAAGTGATCCAATAATACCTCTGTAGCTGGAAGGATCAACCGATTCTCCTTCTTCATCAAGAAAGATCTGGCAACTGGTGCTCATCGGTATTCTGAGAGCCTTAGTCTTCTCTGGGCAATATTTCTGAATTAGGTCCTTGGCATACTTCCGCTGATTTATAAAAATTCCATCAGCTGACTGCTGGACTTGGAGTCCTAGGAAGTATGTTAATTTGCCCATCATACTCATCTGGAATGAGTTCTGCATCAGTTGAGAAAATTTCTCACAGAGAGACATATTCTTTGACCCGAATATAATGTCATCGACATATATTTGTACCATTAGCATATCATCACCATCCTTGATGATGAAGAGAGTCCTGTCGATCTTCCCTTTCCGAAATCCATTACTGATTAGGAACTGTGATAGCGTCTCGTACCAAGCCCTGGGCGCCTGTTTCAATCCATACAGGGCCTTTCTCAGCTTGTACACTTTGGTGCCTACTTCAAAGCCTGGAGGTTGTTCGACATATACTTCCTCCTTTAGCTCGCCATTCAAGAAGGCGCTCTTCACGTCCATTTGGAATACCGTGAAACCATGATACGCTGCATACGCAAGGAACAACCGTATCGCCTCCATTCTTGCAACTGGTGCGAAGGTCTCGTCGAAGTCGATGCCTTCACATTGCTTGTAACCTTTGGCGACTAATCGAGCTTTGTTTCTGATTACAGTGCCATTCTCATCTCGCTTGTTCTTGAAAACCCACTTGGTGCCAATCACTGACTGATGTGATGGTCTCTCTACCAAGTCCCAAACATTGTTGCGAGTGAATTCCGCAAGCTCTTCTTGCATGGCATTAATCCAATCGGCAGATTCTAGCGCAACTCCTATGGAAGTAGGTTCCATTTGAGAAATAAAACAAGTCAGGAGCGCACTGCCGTGTCGAGTCTGAACAGAACCTTCTGGATCACCGAGAATAGCATCGGATGGGTGATTTCTCAGCCATTTGGGAAGATGAGAATCTGCTGACGTTGGTTCTTCTGCCCTGATGACTGGTGCTTCCTGAACTTCACCAGTCGGAGCTGCAATTGCAACTGGTGGTTGACCTTCACCAGTCAGATCAATCTCTTCGTCAGCTTCACTCTCTGACTGATCTCCTGATCCTTCTGCGGTATCTTCACCGTCAGCTGGTCCATCCACTCCAGCTGGTTCATTGTCTTCTGGAATTTTTGAGCCAGTTCCACTCAGGGAGATTGAGTGTAAGGTCTCAGCAATGTCAATTGCATCACCGACCTTCCCGGATTGCTGATGGGCAACCGAGGATACTGGTTGTGAAGATGATCCAGTCATAGGTCTAGTCAAACCAGTTGGTTGAGCATTGGAAGAATTCCTGCCCAACTGATCAACGACATCATTGACCTCAGGAACATCTTCAGCCAGTTGTCGTAATGTCCTGCGCACTAAAGTAGCTTCATCAAAAACAACATTGCATGTTATTTCCACAAGTTTGGTGGTCTTGTTAAATACTCTATAGCCCTTGTGAGAGGGATGTCCATATCCGACAAGGACACCCTCATCAGCCTTAGGCGAAAAAGCATTTAACTTCGACTTACCATTATTATGGACATAACATGGTGAACCGAAAGCACGAAGATGATCTATAGAAGGCTTACGACCAAAATAAATTTCGTAGGGAGTTTTCTTGAGTCTGTCGTTGATCCCGCTTCTATTCTGAGTATAGCAAGCCGTCACCAACGCTTCTCCCCAAAAACTCTGTCCTAAGCCGGATTCTGCCAGCATGGACCGGACCGCTTCTTTCAGCGTCCTGTTCCTACGTTCTGCCAGTCCATTCTGCTGCGGTTGCCTTGGTGCAGATCTTTCATGCTTAATGCCGGCTTCCGCGCAAAAATCCATCAGCAGACTGTTGCAGAATTCCGTCCCATTGTCTGACCGTATCCGCTTTACCGTAGCTTCTCTCTGTTTCTGTGCTTTGACAATCAAATCTGGAAGAATGACTTTCACTTCATCCTTGGTTCTGAGAAGCTTTACCCAGGTATAGCGCGAGTAGTCATCGACTACCACCAGCGAATAACGTCTTCCTCCAATGGTTTGAGGTGCTACTGGTCCAAAGAGGTCCATATGTAGCAACTCGAGTACCCGACTGGTACTAGGGCAGACTGGCGACTGGTTCTTGAAGGACTTCTTAGTTTGCTTGCCCTGCTGGCATGCTTTGCAAATCCCTTCCTTCTTGAATCCTCCCTTGGGAAGTCCTTCCACAAGATCATGCTTGGCCAGGTAGTTGATAGTTCTGAAATTCAGATGACTCAACCTTTTGTGCCACAGCCAGTTAGTTTCCATAGTACTGGTGGCCACGAAGCATGAATCTGTCTTCCCACTTTGCCAGTCAACGGTATAAAGTCCTCCGTTCCGAATACCTCTCAGCTTGATCTCGCCAGTCTTCTCGTCCTTGATCTGGCACTCTGATTTCCCAAAGTGAACTGTGTAGCCACTATCGCACAGCTGACTGATACTCAGGAGGTTGTGCTTGAGAGAGGTGACAAGGGATACATTTATAATTCTGACATCGTCCTTCTCGATGCAGCCCTTGCTAATAACTCTGCCCTTAGAGTTATCACCGAAAATAACTGGAGGTCCTTTGACCTTGATAAGATCTGCAAACAAATCCTCTTCACCAGTCATGTGAGCTGAACACCCACTATCTAATATCCACTCTCTCGACCTCTGAAGCTGTGTTGCATGATCCTGTACATGCAAGAAAGATAAAGAATTTATTTAGGTCCCCGATCATCTGCGGGTCCTGCAGGGTTAGATCGCTGAATGATTACTTTCGGAACCCAGACTTTAGTGATTTTCAGCTCGGTTTTACCCTTGCTGATATCATCAGTAGCCTTTCCCTTCCTTTTGTAGTAATGCATGAGATTGGTTTGGGAAGGTGTGGCTGTGCGTGTAACTCCTTTGGAAGTATTCTTCCGCTGAGAGTTTCGGAAATGTTTTTCCGGTTGTGTGTGTTGCCTTCGTGGTCTCTGGAAGTGTGGACCACCATGGCTAGCCTTCACAGCCCTTTGAGAAAATTTGCGATTGGGCTCAGGCCTCTGATAGGTATTCCTCCTATCAGGCATTATCCTTCTCTCAGAATTTCTCTGAGATTGGGATCCCCTGTAAGTATGCTGGTGATTGGCATACTGACGAGGATGTGTGTGGAATCTCTTGACATTTGGTGCTGGCTATCGGATTCCACTGGTAGCTGACGCTGACTTCATTGCCTTAGAATTATTCGGCTTGGTCTGCGTCCTAGGGTGTGCTGGCGTCCTGTCAGCAGAGGATTTTGCCAGTGGAGGTTGTTGTCGTGATGACTCACCTATGAATTTGGTCTTATGATTCCTATGCTGATCAGCCATACGGAACTGATGGGTATTACCAGCTGTTGCTGATGCATTTACCACTTTGCCCTTACCCTTACCAGCAGTGAGTTCGGGTTGGTTTATGCTCAAATCCTTTTCAAATCCCAACCCGGATTTATCAGTAGGCTTTCTCCAATGGGATAGAGCCTCTTCCAAATTCTTGGAGCCTTTGTTCAAATGATTTATTTTATTTTCTTGCTCCAGAACGATGTTGTGAAAATTATCTCGCTCAGTTTTTGCAATTTGAAAATTTTGAAGCAATTCAAAGTGAGTCTTTTTCAGAGTGGCTAACTCTACACCGAGTGACCTAGATTTTTCAATCTCATTGGTCAAAATAGAAATCTGATTTTTTAGCGAGGTGTTTTCGCTAGCCAAGATATTCTTTATTTCGTAAAATTTAAGAAATTCTTCCTGAAGAATATCTATGGTGACAACCTCTGAGTCGGAGCAATGCGACTCAGAATCGTCTAGAATGTGTGGAGACATGATATGCAATGAGGGAATAGATTGTACCTCATCATCAGCGGCAAGTGCTCGTTCTGCCTCACTGTCAGCACATTCTTCATGTGCTTCCTCTCCGAAGGCTACCATCAGCGCCAGTAGCGCTTCCTCTTCTGACTCTTCATCTGACGCATACTCTCCATCATCATGGTCAGGTATATCAGGAACCTCTGTCCTTGTCAGCATGGACTTAGCAACGGTCTTGGATGCACGCTCTTCAAAGAGCTTCTTCAGCCTTTCCCGCTCATCTTTATCCACTTGTGGACATTCAAATTTAAGATGATCAGGGGATTGGCACTGATAACACGCGCGGGGAGCTCTCTTGACGAACTTTCCATCAGATGAGCTGAGAGAAACTCCCTGTTTTGACTTGGCTTTCTCCAGAAGAACAGCCAGTCTCTTCATTTGTTGCTCAAGATCTGCAATAGAGCTCTCGCTGCCTTTTGAGTTAGATCCCGATGGGGATGGGATCTCTTTCTGTTGGCTGTGCTGCCCAGCAGATCTGTCAGTATGAAAAGGCTTCTTGGGCTTCCATTTGAAATCCCTCTTGACGAAGTAGGCTTCGTCATGTGTTTTGATGCTGGGAGATCCAACGGTCCGAATGGCTTCATTTTTGTTCACCATTTGGATATCCCACTCATGTGCTTGGAGCTGAGCAAATAGCTCCTTGGGAGTCATCTTGGATAGATCCTTCTCCTTAAGAGATGTAGTCTTCACAAACCAGTCCTCCTTGGGCATCTTTGACAGGATCTTTGCATTAAGCCCTGCATTTGAGTACTCCTTGTCCAAGGACTTCAGCTCGCTGACTATAGCATTGAATCTAGCCTCCATCTCCTTGATGGTTTCACCAGTCAGCATCTGGAATGACTCGTACTTGTCCACCGCAACTTGCAACTTGTTGCGCTTCATCTGATCTGTCTCCGTACAGAGACTATCAAGGTAGTCCCAGACTTCCTTGGCGCTTTCAAATTGGAGGGCTTCCTCCATCAGCGGTTCTGGAAGAGATGATAAGATCATATCGAGAGCAACGGAGTCCAGCTGATTCCGCCTCCTGTCTTCAGCGTTCCATTCTTCTGGGGGCTTTGGGATCTCAGCAGCTGGTTGATCTCCTAACTGGTGCCTCGTCTTGGTGATCTCGATCGGCCCTTTCTCCAGCACGTCTTTCATCTCCGGATGGATGCTTTTCAGCTGAATGAGTGACCTCTTTCGCCATATATCATGCTTCTCCGGATTGTAGTTGAGCAGCTTCGGGATATTCATCTTGTGTACCTGAGCTAATCAACAGACAGACAAAGTGGAGTGCAAGGAAACTTGGATCTCGGTCCTAAGCGACTCAGTGTACGACCAGTCTAGAAAGACCGACCGCGCCTGATACCACTTGTTGGTCCCGATTTTTCAGAGTATAAAACGTTACGCAGCGGAAATAATGTTAAGTGTTTTCTTGCACGCTACTTACACTCAGCTGACAACTGGCAACTGGTCAGCTGGTGCTGGTTACTCAGTATGCAGCTGACGGCTGGTCAGCTGGTGATTCAATACTTAGCCTTGTTTGCACAGTTATTTATCAGTTTCAGGATATACTCCAGCACTTGAGTGCTGGGTTTAAAATATGAATGAAAGACAGAAAGCTGATAAATAACAAAGGATTTTTATAGTGGTTCGATCAATCGATCTACGTCCACTCTCCAGTCGAAGCACTAGAAATTCCACTAAGAGTAATCAGGTACAGGTCTCCTACGATCTATCTCTAGCTGGTGAATGCCTCGTCCACCAGTTCACTAGATCAACCGCTCCCGGTCCTGGATCCTTCTTCAACTCTTCTCAGCTAATGGAGTGCGAGCACGTCACTTCAACCTCCACAGCTAGCTAGGGGTTTTAGTTCTCCCAAGAATGTAACAGTCTCTACGGCAGAATGCCCGTAATAACTCAAGTGCTGGTAAGCACAGGAGCTGCTGTGAACTCTTTCGAAGGAGAAAGAACACCAAGTGAGATCTTTAACTTACAAGCTTAAAGCTTGAAGTCTCGTGTTTGATAAATCAACACACGGAAAGCTTTATGAAAAGCCTCGAAAGTACTTTATGCAATCTTGCAATAATTTCAGTTCTTTCGGTGGTTGAGCAGATGAATGGAATCAGTATCGCAAAAACCAGAGCTTTGAATGTTCAACCAGCCCTTTGAATGTTGGTGGTTGCGACGTATTTATAGCCGCAGGAACCGATTCAAACTTTCTAGCCGTTTGGACGCATCCGGAAAGGTGTCAGACCTGAGATGTCCTTCTGACGGCGGCAGGTATGTTTTTCCGGAAAGGAACCATACCTTTGACCGCTTTATCTGACACAGATCTCTTTGTGTCAGAACGGCTCTTTCTGTCAGTCCGAGGAATAAGACTGGCGTCTTGTGACTGATAGACTTTAAGTTATCCTTAAAGTCATCCTTTGTCAGTCGATTCCTCAGAGAATCTTCTTTTTGTCTCTACTACGCGGGGAGAGAGAATCTGGAATTCTGCTGGTAACATCTGACTGGTAGAACATACTGGTGATCTTGTGCTGGCAGTCTCTGCTGGTGACTTGCCCTGGCATCTTCAAAGTCTACCAAATCTCTGGATGCTAACTCTTTTCGGACTCTCCCATGACTGGTGAAATCACCGCTGGTGAATAGTGTAAGAACACGCATTCTCCTGGTAAGGTTTGTCAGCCGCCTGCTGATGAAACCCTTCCCAACTGGTGAACAGTAGCCAGTCATAAGCGCTCTCACCGCTGGTGAACAGTGTCAGCGCGAGTCTTTGTCAGCCGCCTGCTGATGAACTGTTCCCAACTGGTGAACAGTAGCCAGTGGTAAGCTTTTCTCACCGCTGGTGAATAGTGTCAACATGAGTCTTGATCAGCTGCGACTTACAACTCAATAGACCTAAACAGGACTTTACATTTGAGACTAGAGCTATGTAGAGACAACTGACGCTGGTAGGACTTAGGATTTGATCCACCAAAACTATAATCTAAACAAGTAAGCTACTGGGAAAGGAAACCCTTAGACAGATTTCCCAACATCCTCTTTTTAATAGATCGAGCACTTCTAGCCGCAGGGCTCGACAATCCGCCGTGTTATGTCCATGATCACTGTGAAAGTCACAAAATTTCTTTGGATCCTTCAAGGACGGGTCAACTTTCATTCTTGGCGGCCACTTCACTTTATCCGACATCGGGCGAAGTACGCTCTGCACCAATTCTGCTGGCTCGATGGTAAGCGTGTACTCTGGTGTCCCTGTAGTCAAGGTGTTGACATGAGGTGGTCTACTCCCGGATGGGCGACTATAAGGATGCGGCCGTGAGGTTCGACGGTCTCGCTGTTCAAGCCGACGCTCTTCTCGAGCGACTACCGGTCGTCCACCACGCCTCGACCTCCGGTACGGCTCGTCCTCTTCCCATTTGATCAACGCCCAAGCCCTGTTAAGCGCATCATCCATGGTCTGGCAGGGATAGATCGATAACTCTCGGTACAGGTCTGAATCAACGTCCAGACCCTTGGTGAAGGCTCGCACCGCGGTGCTGTTTGGGCAACTTGGGACTGCCACTAACTCTTTATTGAACCTGGATAAGTACGCCCTCAATGATTCTCCGGGCTTCTGGATTATTGCATATAAATCATCCGGGTGTTTATCGAGCTTTCGACTACTCGAGTATTGTCGGAGAAATAGCTGGTGCAGCTCAGCAAACGTTGAGATCGAACCCCTCGGCAAGCTAATAAACCATTGCAAGGCCGGTCCAGTGAGACTTGATCCGAAGCTTTTACACATACAAGCTTCGCGGCGAGCGCTAGGAATCGCTAGTGCGAACATCTTTTGCTTATAGACCGCGACGTGGTTCTCCGGATCAGTTGTACCGTCATAGAGCGCAAAGCTCGGAGGGGTAAAGCGGTCAGGAAGTTCGGCCTCTGCGAGCTCAGGTGCAAACGGGGACTCCGCGTAGCTCTCACGCGGGATGGTTCGCTCCGGAGGCGGTAGCCCAGGCACCCTGGCGATCAAGGACTCGAAGTAGCTTAGCCGCTGTTCGAATCGTCGTTCCAATTGCGTCAGCGGCGACCCTCCTGCGTAGTTTGGATTCGGCTGCCTGAGGTTGTCGTTTGGTTCTATTAATGTACCCGGCGTCCGTTGATTAGTCTCATCTTCGGCAGCCCGGTTAAATTCATCATGCAAATTATGGGCAGTAAATGCTCGAGCCCTACTCGCGCTCCCAGATTCTTCGACTAACGGACGGTTCGCCAATTGATTTAGTCGGCGGTTGTCTTGCTCAAGAGCCTGACACTTCTGGGTAACGGCCTCAACTTGAGCACCCAGCTTTTCCATTACCCCTCGAGCTGTCTGAACCTGACTTACCAGCTGCGCCACGTATGGGTCTTGCATCAGTGCCGGTGGCGGCGGAGGGAATGACAGTTCGCTGAGTGGGGTTACGTTGAAGGCTCGCCTCATATCCTCCAATGATCCGGAAGGTTGATCTGTTCCCCGTCCGCCAGGGTTTGGACGTCCTCGTCCTGCTACGGACTGCTGGCCACGCCCCTGACTCGACCCTCTTCCGGTTCCAGGGAGCGTGGTGTCTCCTTGTGGTGGAACGGTTCCACCGATGACAAGCTCGTGATTTCCATCGTCTGCCATTCCTGCAATAAATTGCTGGTGCAAAAATTTGTTCCTGGGCCCCACGGTGGGCGCCAATTGTTGCGGGGTGAATTTGTATGAAATTGGAGCCCAAGAACAATTGATTCAACGATATAGAAAACAATACAAATTATAGTAGGTAGGCAGAAATATTGTTTTTGATTGCTGAAATGAATACAATAAAATGGAAAATAGAAGAAATGGATCAAGATATGAATTGGACAAGTTGAATCGAGCTGTATTGAGTTGTAGCAATTCTGGATTTGTGCAGCGTCCCCAGATTGTGTCTTTCCAGAAATATATATAGATGTTCCCAGAATAACGCTCCCCCCTTGAACTCCGCGATTTCCGCCGAGCTTTATTGCTGATTTATCCGTTTCACAATTAAGAAATCCGCTCCTCATTTGAACACGCCTTAAATGTCGAGCCGTGGATTTGAATCTTCATAGCTCGAACCGTAATGTTCGATCCATATTATCGATCTGTCATTATGGGCCTCACCCAGGGTTTAAGCCCAAGGCATCAATCAAGCTACTTAATGGGCCGTTTTTGGGCCTCAAAATATCGACCTCAACAATAATTTATTTATCAATTAATCCATAATAAATATATCACACACATGGGACATATCTTACAAAGAGGGATCGCACCAGCATGGCTCCACTGAGAATTGCGTGTTTCTTGTGTATAGGGATGTCAATCGAGCCGATCCATCGATTTCGGACTAACCCTTATCAAAACATACATAAAATCTACCTCCGGGATCAAAAACCAAAATGATAAGCAAGGAAACCATATGGGCAGCAAGTGGCATGCCATTGGAGTAGCACCTTTTTGCTGCTATCTACATTTTGCTCAATGTAAACAATGAAGCTCAACATAGTGACTACTATAATCCCACCAGAAGTGTCATTACCATTGTGGTGAGGAAAGTCACCAATGAGACAACAAGTGACAATCTTAACATATGAAAGTGAAGTAAATCACAAAGCAAATATATACAAAATCTCCAAATCTTATCTCACTCTCATCATATACTTAAGGAGTGGGGGATTTTAAGATATATATATGTATTGCTGATTATATACTTCATGTATTGTGGGAGAGAGAGATAGACATATGCACGGAGCTAGCCTCAAATCAAGATACAAAGATGCTCATGTATCTCTCCCTCCTTCGTTTTTGTGTGGCTTGTTTAATTGAAGAAGAAGATCAAGTGTGTCATTTCCTTTTAATTCATTTATATTGCTTTTTTAAATTTTTATTTAGGGAAGGTCTTGGGTTAGGCAGGCCTAAACGATTTAGGCGGGTTTTATTCATTAACCCAAGCCCAAACCCATATAATATACCCTAATTGGGATTAATAAACCCTATTTGGGATGGGTCAACCCATTTGGGTAGGATAAAACTCGCCTAAACCGTTTAGGTCTGCCTAACGCAAGTTTTTGCCTTTTATTTATTTTTTTAGTGTCTTATTACACATCAGCAATATATTTATAAAGAAAAAAACAAAATTAGGGCCATATCACCATTTAAGAGCTGATGTGGCAAGTAAGAATAGAATAACATAATAAATAATAGTATAGGATAGATATCCATAAATTTAAAAGAATGAGATAAAATTTCCTAATTTTGCAAAGTTTGGGATATATATTCACAATTACACTATTTAATAAATAGGTAAAGATGAAGATGATATTCTAAATTAATGGTGTTTTTAGAAAAATATTTCAATATATTGTCGTCAGTTAAAAAAATATCAATCATTACTTGGCATCCTAAGTTACAAATTAAAACGACTTCGTTTTATCATTGTGTTAAAAAATGGTGGCAATGTCACAAACATTCTAACATGAGGTTGGTTTTTTAACCACTTATTCGAATAGTCATGGAAAAATAAACGATAAAACGACGTCGTTTTGATTTATCACATTGGATGTCAAGTGGCATTTAGCTGCTTAATCATATTATGATTTACCACGTTGGACTCCAAGTGATGTTTGATTGTTGAATTATATATCAATAATTATCGGTGTTAATTCGTCTTAGTGTAATTTATAGACGAAAATAAGGATTGAAGTATTTTAAATTGACAACAATACATTAAAGTATTTTCTCAAAAATGTCAATAGATCAGGGTATTATCTCCTATTTACCCTTAAGAAATGATAAAAACTTATATTAGAAGGTGAATTTTTACAAGACTACGGTGAGATAATAGTATATTTCGGTTTGAATACGATTCGAATGTAGAATTTCAATCGATTATGTAAAACCCTAAAAATATAGATGGTAAACATAACACTTATTATATCAATAGATCGATTCATTATATGTGCCCACAAACTAATATGACATATAACATTAATATTTCAATCAATTTTAATTATTATCATTATTTCTAACATATTACATATCAATCGTGAACATTAGAGCATTTCTATTAGACTACTGCCATCAGTAGCCACAAAAGGGCGGTCATCATATAAGACAAAGAAGATGTAGTTTTAAAAAAAATAAAAAACAAAATAAATTTTTGCCCTTCCTCGGCCGACAGAACCACAACAGTCATCCTGCACCCTCTACTTTTCATTAAATATTACTGCCATCATCAACTTTTAAAAATTTATATAATATAAACAATTCAAATAATAATATTTATATTATATTAAGGAGATTGAAATTAATATTTTAATTAAAAATGTAGGTTGGATTGAGGTCACTGATGTGATGAAAATAATATTAAGTTGTAGGTTAAAAGGTTGGGTCACGATTGGTCACTGATGAGGATAGTCTTAGTGAGACAGTATAATTCCATTCAATTTTTTTCTTTTCTTTTGATGGTCTACAAGATCTCATGGGCTCAAAAGATTTTGGGCCTTAATATTTTAGGTATCTCTAAACTTATGGGTTTGTTTTATACAACTCCAAAAATATAAAATATAATCAAACTCCTACACAAATGCAATTTTAGATTTTAATAAGTGTCCCAATAATAAATATTCCCTATATTGAATAAAAAGTTTTAAATTAATAATTTCTTCTATATTCTCTTATTGTTTGGGGATAGTGGTCCAAACTCCAAGCAAAGTATAATTTGTGAAAGACGGTCAAAAATCACAGCTCATTGCATGGTCCAAATAGACTAACTACTTCAAAAAGCAGTTGGACTTGGGAGGGACCTAAAAAAATGAGAACCAATAATTTCATACCAAATTCTCTTATTTATTTCTTTCTTCTATATCAAAATTTGCAATAATTAGTGGTGTAAATAAACCAAACTGTTCGTAAGCTACTCAAATTTCGATTCGATAAAAGCTCGTTCGAGTTCGTTTAGTAAAGCTCGTTAATTAAATGAATCAAACTTGAGCATCATAGTATTAGACTCGTGAGCAGGCTCGTTAGCTAAAATTAGTAAGAAATATAATATAATTACTTTTATAAAAATAATATTTTTATGATTTAAGAGTAACAATAATGATAAATCTATCTAATAATGAAAAAAATTAAGAATTTGAGCATGAATATGATATTTTTTTTGGAATAAATAACCTTTTCTTCAAAATAATAATGAAAATCTTAAATATATTCTAAATTTAGAAAGTTCGTTTAGGCTCGATAAAATCTCGATAACGTTCGTGAACATCAAGTATTCGATAAAAAAGCTCGACTCGAAACTAAACGAATCAAACTTGAGCACGGCACTACTCGACTCGACTCGGTTCAATTACACCCCTAGCAATAATGTTGGAATTACCGAGGGAAAATCCAAACCTTCATATTGTCTGAAAATAAAATTTTATTGTTGATTTTTTAAATTATTTTTTTGGCATGATGAGAGTGTTGAGAAAAAAACACATGCACTGTTTTTTTGCTAAAAGTAGGTAGGATATCATAAGAGCATAATCCCTTCTAAAGATAGCAATTTTTTCATCTTCCCTACAAACTCATCTTGTCTTCGTTTGCTAATTTCATAGCTTTCTTTAAATAGTCAATGTTGTATTGTAACTAGTAGACATGCATCTTATCCAATAAATAATTTTTATGTTACAATTAGGGTTGTGAATAGGTTGGATTAGACCGAAATTTGATCGAATAAACCTTAACTGGGTTTATTAATTATAATAAACTTTTGGAGAATCGTTCATTTATGATCCAAAAGATAGTTTAATTATCGATTTAGGATCTGAAAGATGATTTGTCAATCCAGGACCCAAAAAGATCAAATAATTCTCAATCAAGGATCAGATATTGAGGTCCTGAATTGAGAATTGTATGAGTCCCGAATTGAGAATTTTTTCAAATCCTAAATTGAGAATTAATTTTTTGGATCATAAATTGATAATTCAACAATCTTTCGGGTATGTATTGATAAAACTCCTAAACTTTTAGGGAAGGTCTTGGGTTAGGCAGGCCTATACGATTTAGGCGGGTTTTATCCATTAACCCAATTTTTAGACGGGTATTATTCATTAACCCAAGCCCAAACCCATATAATATACCCTATTTAGGATGGGTGAACCCATTTGGGTAGGATAAAACTCGCCTAAACTGTTTAGGCCTGCCTAACGCAAGTTTTTGCCAAACTTTTATATAGGTTCGGGACTGACATTTTTTATAATGAATGTTGGACTTTTGGCCTGCTAAATTCTATTTGAACTTAATAATTTAACATGTGTTTTTATTTTTTATATTATAAATAAATTATTCAATTTTAAATATCATATATATTTGATCAATTATATTTTATTGGATATATTACTTTTAATTTTAAATTAAGAACATAATTTATTATTTAAATAGACCAATCTATTGGATCTTGAACATAAGATTGCGCCTAAATCCAACCTCATAATCAAACAAGCGAGTTAGATTTAAGATTCTAGTCGAATAATCTTAAACTATTCCCACTCTTAGCCAAGATTTCACGTGAATTCTCAAAACAAGGATTTGACATGGGATTCTAAATTAAAATTCTTAAAATATTTCCCCCCCTTCTATATTCAATATTAAAAACTCATCTTATTGTCTCTTGTTCGGGGTGTAGTGATAAAAATACTTTACCTATGATTAAAATATTATGAGTTCGAGCTTTTACGGGGACATACAGGGTGTGCATGTTTAAATTAATGTAATAAATTTAATTAAAAAAATGAAAGGAAAAAAAACTCATTTTATTTATTCCTTCGCTCGTGGTATAATGATCAGAACGCCTTATTTATTATCTAGATATTATATATTCGAATTTTCCGGAAATATCTGAATGAGTGTGTTTAACTATTGTATTCTTATTAAAAAAACTCATCTTATTTGAGTTGGTCTCCTGAGAAACGGTCTCACTATTTTTTTATTGTGAGACGGACCTTAATACATTATTTCAATAAGTTAAATACATCATTTTATTTTTAAAAATTACATTATTTGCAACAAAAAAATACATCATTTGCAATAAAGAAATACATCATTTCATTAAACTCATATCACAATAAACATCATTTACAATAAAAAAAATACATTATTTCATTAAATTTGTCTCACAATAAAAATAATGAGACCGTCTCATATGAGACTTTGCGATCTTATTTTATATCTATTGCTAAAACAATTTTTCAAATCATGGATAGATATATTTTGTAACCAAAAAAACACATGGCAAGACACAAGTGGTGCGTGCGTGGTAATAATGAGAAACAAAGCGCAAAAAAGCGTTTCTCATTTTACGCCGATTTTAATGCCCTTTATTTTTTTTTCTTGGCCTACACCCAAAAACACGTATTAATAAATACCTCTCTCTCTCTCTCTCTCTCTCTCTCTCCCCTCCCTCTCTCTCACTAGCAGGCGCAGCCTCAACTTATGGGCGTTGCTGCTGCTACTACTGTTATACTACACTCTCGCTGCGCGCTCCTGAGCTCTTACCTCTCCGCCACCGCGTTAGCCGTAGCCATTTGAATGTGATGTCTACGGCTAGCGCCACTCTCCTCGCCGCCGCGCTCTGCGCCATTCTAACGACTACCTTAACATGCGCCGGCGGCCTCGACTCCGAGATCGAAGCGTTGCTCTCTTTCAAGCAAAGCCTCCACGACCCACGTGGAGCATTGAACTACTGGGATGTCTCCACGCCCGCTGCCCCTTGTGACTGGCGTGGCATTCGATGCTCCGGCGGAACGGTCGTCGAGCTCCGCCTCCCGCGGCTGCAGCTTAGCGGGCGGTTGACTGAAAAACTCGCTAACCTGCGGCAGCTGCAGAGGCTGAGCCTCCACTCCAACAATCTGAACGGCTCCATCCCACGTTCCCTTTCGGAGTGCTCGCTCCTACGCGCCGTCTACTTGCAGTACAACTCTCTCTCCGGCGAGCTTCCCCCCGCGTTTTTCTCCAACCTTACGGATCTAGGGGTTTTGAATTTATCTCACAACCTCATTTCCGGCGAAGTCTCCGGCGACATTCCGCCGAGCATGCGGATACTCGACCTGTCCTCCAACTCATTCTCCGGTCGAATCCCGTCGAACTTCTCCTCCGCTCACCAGCTCCAGCTCATCAACCTGTCGTTCAACCGTTTCTCCGGCGAGTTACCGGCGGCTATCGGTGCGTTGCAGAAACTTCAGTATTTCTGGATCGACTCCAACAAAGTCTACGGAACAATTCCGTCGGCGATATCCAACTGCTCGTCTCTCATCCACATCAGCGCCGGCGATAACATGCTGTCCGGCGTAGTTCCGGCGACGATAGGTTCGCTTCAGAACCTTCAGGTTATCTCTCTGCCGCACAATCAGCTAACCGGCGTCGTTTCACAATCATTGCTCTGTAACATTTCAGTAACGAACGCCGCAATCAGGATTCTCAACTTGAGTTTCAATTCCCTCACGGGCATTGAGAATAATCACGGCAAAGATTGTCTCACTGTGCTGCAAGTTTTAGATCTTCACGAGAATCGGATAATCGGTGCATTCCCTCATTTTCTAACGAGCTTCTCTACACTAAGGGTTCTAGATGTTTCTGGAAATTTCATCTCGGGATCGTTGCCGGATAACATTGGGGATTTAGTGAATTTGGAAGATTTCAGAGTTGGGAACAACTCTTTAACCGGTGGAATTCCGGTGAGTCTTACTAAATGCAGATTTCTTACAGTTCTTGATATTGGGAAAAATCAATTCATGGGTTCAATCCCAGATTTTCTAGGGCAAATGAAGAACTTAACGACGTTGATTCTTGGTGGGAATGCGATTACTGGAGTAATCCCCTCGAGCATCAGCAGTCTCTCTTCGTTGCAAGTTCTTGATTTGAGTGATAACAAGTTGAACGGCACTGTGCCATTAGAGCTCATGAAACTCACCAATTTGAGCACTCTAAATCTGAGCAACAACAGATTTTCAAATCAGGTGCTGCTGAATATTGATGAACTGAAAGCTCTGGAAATTCTGAATATGAGTGGTTGTTCGTTTTCGGGAGTGATCCCCTCAGGTATTGGGAATCTTGTAAGGCTCATATCTCTCGATTTGAGCAAGCAAAACATGTCGGGGGAGTTGCCATTCGAGCTTTTTGGTTTGCCAAGATTGCAGGTTGTCTCTCTGCAGGAGAATTCTCTCTCTGGAAATCTGCCTGAAGGTTTCAGCAGTCTTTCTAGTTTGCAGAGTCTCAATCTTTCATTGAATGCTCTATCCGGAGAGATACCAGCCAGTTATGGATTCCTCAGATCACTGAAAGCTCTCTCGCTGGCCGGAAACCGGTTGAGCGGTCCAGTTCCGGTGGAGCTGAGCAATTGCACCAGTCTTGAAGTGTTGGAGCTGAGAGGAAATGAGGTAACTGGCGAAATCCCTTCCGATATCTCGAATCTGTTTCGTTTACAGAGGGTTGATCTTGGTCGGAATAGCTTAACTGGTCGGATCCCAGAAAGCATCTCCAACTGCTCTGCTTTGGAAGTCTTGTTGTTGGATTCAAATCATATCTCCGGCGGCCTGCCGGAGACATTATCCAAGTTATCAAGATTGATAGAACTCAATGTCTCTTCGAATAATCTCTCTGGTCCTATTCCTGCAAGTCTCTCTCTTATACCAAATTTACATTTCTTGAATTTATCTGCAAATAATTTCGAAGGTGAGATTCCGGCTGCTTTAGCAGCTCGATTCAATGATTCTTCTGTGTTTGCTATGAACAAGAACTTATGCGGGATGCCATTGAGGAAAAACTGTAAGAGTGGAGGCAAGAGAAAGAGATTGATTCTCTTCATAGCTGTGGTTGGAATAGGGAGTTTGATGCTGTTGTTATGTTGTTGTGGGTATGTTTACAGTCTCCTCCGGTGGCGGAGGAAGCTGCGAGCCGGGGCGGAGGGAGAGAAGAGCCAGAAACGAAGCCCGAGCCCCGGCTCGCAGGCTGCGCGTGGAAGCGACGAGAATTCGCAGCCGAAGCTGGTTATGTTCAACAACAAGATCACATACGCAGAGACAGTGGAAGCCACAAGGCAGTATGATGAGGAGAATGTGTTGAGCAGAGGGAAATACGGGCTGCTGTTCAAGGCCACCTACGCCGACGGCATGGTGTTAGCAATCCGGCGGCTGCCGGGCACGCCGGTGGTCGACGAGAGCACCTTCCGGAAGGAGGCAGAGTCTCTCGGCAGGGTTAAACACCGCAACCTGACCGTGCTCCGGGGGTACTACGTCGGGCCGCCGCCGGATATGCGGCTGCTCGTGTATGACTACATGCCTAATGGAAACCTCGCCACCCTGCTGCAGGAGGCGTCGCACCAAGAAGGCCACGTGCTGAACTGGCCGATGCGCCACCTCATCGCGCTCGGCATAGCTCGTGGCCTCGCGTTTCTGCATTCCCTCTCCATCGTCCACGGCGACGTGAAGCCGCAGAATGTGCTCTTCGATGCAGACTTCGAGGCCCATCTCTCCGATTTCGGGTTGGAAAGAGTGACGGTATTTATGTCATCTGAGGCCGAGGCTGAGGCTGAGGCTTCGACATCGGCTGTTGTTGGGAGTCTGGGGTATGTGGCGCCGGAGGCGATGCTGACCGGGAAAGTGTCGAAAGAGGGGGATGTGTACAGCTTCGGGATCGTGGTGCTGGAGATTCTGACGGGGAAGAAGGCGGTGATGTTCGGGGAGGGTGAGGAGGATATAGTGAAGTGGGTGAAGAGGCAGCTGCAGAGGGGGCAGGTGGCGGAGCTGCTGGAGCCGGGGCTGGTGGAGCTGGACCCGGAGTCGTCGGAGTGGGAGGAGTTCTTGCTGGGGGTGAAAGTCGGGCTGATCTGCACAATGCCGGACCCTCTGGAGAGACCCTCCATGAACGACGTCGTTTTCATGCTCGAAGGCTGCCGGTTGGGCCCCGAAATCCCGTCCTCCGCCGATCCGACCACCCTGCCTTCGCCGAGCTGATGAGTAGTTTTGTTTCATGTTTGGGAGGTGAAGGAGAAGGAGCCAAATCCAATGTGTGGTTGATTTGTTTTTCATCGAATTCTTGTGTTTTTTTTTTTTTTAAAATTATTTTTTAATGTTGTGCAATGCCAAGAAATATGCTGCACTAAATTTTTGTTTAATTTTGTTTCACCTCGTCAAAAACTCAAAAAATCTCATTTTAGGCTTTGATCTTGTTTCCACAAAGAAAATGACACGTTAGAAGGTTCCGTGAAGTAATCGATAAAGATTAATTCAAAATTTTATTTGAAAATAGAATTTTGATTTAACAGTTATATTTTTTATAGTTTAGGGAATTATTTTAAAAAGATACTTCCTCTGTCCCGGTTAATTAGTCATATACGGACCAGACACGATAACCAATATTTATAAGTGTAGTAAAATTAATATTTTATTATTAAATGTTAAAATTTGTTATTTTAGAAAATGTGATTAATATATCGTGACATCCCAAAAAAATAAGATTAATATATAGCGGGACGGAAGGAATATTATTTATGCTTATAAATAGATTATTATTTAGATATTTCAACTAATAAAATATTTCAATTCTCATAAAATCGAGTTAGAGCATACGCCTGCTTAATGGCATAATTTCACACGTTTTAAGTATGTTTGGATAAGTGAATAAAACGTACTCCCTCTGTCCCGTTGAAGTAGTCTCATTTCCCATTTTTGTTTGTCCCATAAATTAGTCTCATTTTCCTAAAATAGCAAACTTTTTCACACTTACCAATAAAATATTAATTCTACTACACTCACAACTCTTACTCTCCGTGCCGAAAAGAAAAGGGACTACTTATAAGGGACGGAGGGAGTATCAAAATTCGAGTGAGAGTGTATAACAAAAATTATTTTTATTGCAAATTATTAAATAAATGTGAAATGAGTATAAAGAATAGAAAAATAAAAGTTTTCACGCAAGAATTAATTAATCATTCTGTGTATAAATAATTAAAAAGGAAATAGAATATTGGATTTTGGAAAGAAAGTAGCCGTTACAGTGGGCATGGAAATCTGAAACGATGGGACAGTCTTCATCGGAAAAGCAACGTTTCCTGCAAATATTTTATTACATTTGCTATTAAAAAAAAGGGATATATACAGATATACTATATATTATTGGACAATGATTATATTATTGTATGCAAAATGTAATATATATCTGGACAGTGAGTGGGTCGCATTTTCTGGAATTTAAGTTGACCAGTCTTCATGTATGCAGCTACAAATCATTGATGCCACGTGGAAGAGTGAATCGGGGTAGTTGTCTAGTCGAGTTGGAGTTGAAATATAATTAAATTTTTATGATACATAATTAAGGGTAAATAAGAGAAAATATCTTAAATTATTGACGTTTTCGAAAAAATATCTTAATCTATTTTCATAAGTTAAAAATATTCCTATTTTTACTTCCATTTATGAATTATATCGTGATCTATTGATATTTTTGAAAAATACCCAATGTATTATTATCATTTGAAAATACCACAATTTTTAATTTTGTTTATGAATTATACCAAAACGAGAAATATTATTGACTCACACAAAATAACAGTCAAAACAACTATATATTCAAATGCAATTATCTTCTGAAAAGTATTTAAAACTTCATATTCTGCTCTTTTTTTTCTTCAGTTGCTTGAATTCTTTTTTTTTTTTTTCTCAATGCGTGTTTTTACGTGTAATCTTGTATCGAAATGTATGCGCATTCGTTTAGAATTGGACGTTTAAATACTTTTCAGAATATATAACAAATATTGATTGTTTAATACATTAAATTTAACATAGACGAAGATAGTTATTTGACTATCATCTTTGTGTGAGCCAATAATATTTCTTGCTTTTGTATAATTCGTAAACGAAATTAAAGATTGAGGTATTTTCAACTAATAATAATACATTGGAGTATTTCCAAAATATCAATAGATCAAGGTTTAATTCATAAATGAAAGTAAAATTGGGGTATTTTTTTTTGTTAAAGAACATCAATAGTTTATGGTATTTTCCCCTATTTACCCCATAATTAAATAATAAATTGAGAAGTAAGCATTAAAGTTTGATAACATCCCACTTAAGATTGTGAACTTATGGAATCGATAATTCTAAAGCTCAAACTCGACAACTATTAAGATAGTCCGAGTTTAGTTCAATGAACATCGGTTCAATCTTGAGCCGTTTTTAAACTGACTCGTTAGTTACAAATTGATCTGGAATAACTCCAGAGTTAATAAAAAGGTTTGACTTCGAAATTCAATAAATATGGATTCAATCTTTTTTTTTTTCATATTGACTTATTAAATACAAACTGATCTCGAATAATTCTCGAATTAATGAAAGATTTGATTTCCATTATTCTAAAACACACGGCAAATAGTTTCCTCACTCTAAACATAAATTCTTGTGAGATAAATAATTAAACACAACTTCCCCTCCAAATCTTATTTAAAACATTAACTAGTGACAAATTTATTTATTTATTTTTTAAAACTTTAGGTGACATAATGATATTGATTTATGTATAAATAAAACAGCATTTTATCTTTATTAAACAGCCGGCACATTTTGTTTTACAAAAGATAGCGATAAGTTTCAATATACAATAATTGAGTTGATTTGATTTATTTATGTTTTTAAATTCTTTATTTATGCTTTAAATGTTGATAAATGAAAAAAAGAATATGATAAATTCAAATTGTCAATTGTCTAATTTCCGAAATTATGGACCACTTTTTGACTTTCCGCCTCTTCACATTATTGTGAATTATGAGTTGTGGGTTCATTTGTGTATTATGACTTGAAAGAATAAAGTTAATACATTCTAACCACTTATATTTCGAGTTGGGAACATAAATGCTCGATAATTAATACTCCATCCGTCCCGATTATTTGGTCCATATTTCCTTTTTGGGGTGTCACATTTATATTGTCCATTATCTAAATTTAGTATTATTTTTTGCATGTGTTTACAAATTTACCCTTATAAATTAAACATAATTAATAGAGTTATTATTAATATTTATTGCTAAATAAGGGTAATTCAGAAAATTTGTTCAAATATTTAATGTATTCATAAATGAGTTTTGACATTCGTGCAAGTTAAAATATGACCAAATAATCGGGACGGAGGGAGTATATCCCTTTTTCTTTTAAGTAGGTATTATTTATGAGCTTAGAACTTAGAAGGAGAGGCTTTGTTTAAATCTTTAAATTTATCATGAGAAAGCCAGCTACAAAAAACTTAAATATTGTTATGACCCAAAAATGAGCAAGCCCATTTTGGAGTTCAATAAGACAAGAAGCCCAAAAAGAAGAAGTATAAAGAAAAATAGTTCAAGACAAGGATGTTCAATGATGATGATTTCCGAGCTCGATCTCATAATTGACCGAGCTCCTTGTTCGCCGAGCTGCACTTCAAACAGACTTCTCAACTAAAGAATTACTTCTCATGGATGGATTGGCTCGTCCGAGCTGAGAGCTCGAAACATATGCTTGAGGAGGTGTTAATTAAGGTAGCTCAACACAAAGGATGTAGCCATTAGGAACGTCCATTCACCTGAAGAGTTGCATCTATTGGCGAAGGGTTGTTTAGCTCGGTTGGATTCCTATAAATAGGATCCTCATTTATTGTAAAAAGGACATGCAAACAAGCAATTAATACAACATTTAAAGCAATACAAATACTTTTAGCTCTACAATTACAATCTGTCCTTATTCATTTATTATTCCGTAGTACTTCAATTTAGTATTCTTGTAAAAAAGTAATCTCCAAAATAAACAAGCATCAACAATTAGCGCTAGAAGGAGGGCGAATAAGAAAGAAAGATTGAAAACAATATGGAAGGTAACAACAGTAACAACGATCAACACGGACGCGGAGTGTTCCAGAGCGCAGCTGAGTTCGAGGCCGAACTCAAAAGGCGAGAAGAGAACCTCCGAAACCTCCAAGAGGAAAACTGCCGAATAACCTTGGAGGCCGAGAACCTGAGGCGACAGCTAGCTCTGGTAAACAATGATGGCCAGAGCAATGCACAATCCGAGGAGAGAGTTCCTCGGACAGAACGAGAGGAGGCAAGCTCCCGAGCTCCCACGAAACAGGAGAGCAGTTGGGCTCCCTCCGATGACAGTAGCTCGGAGGGTAAAATCCGCTTGCTCGAGAAACAGCTCGAGCAGATGCAGAAGTATATGGCCCTAATCCCTGGAGCCCCGGCTCCTCCCACTAACATACCACTCGAAAGTTATGCAGACTCTCCCTTCACTCGAAGGATTTCATCTGTCCAACTTTCATCTCGTTTCACAATGCCAACCATCAAGGCATATGACGGGAAGACCGACCCAGATGAATTTATCACTCTATATAAAATGAAGATGCAAACGGCGGTCATTCCCGAGCAGCAACGAGAAGCTTGCATGTGTAGAAGCTTCGGAGCATGCATGGAGGGTCCGACCATGCAATGGTATATGCATCTGAAATCGGGCTCAATATCATCATTTGCCGAGCTGCACGAGTCTTTCGTGCAGCATTTCTCGAGTAGCAGGAGAGCTCCGCGAAGGTCGGACGACCTCTATTCGGTCGTCCAAAAAGAGAATGAATCCCTTCAAGACTTCTTGAAGAGATTTAATTCGGTAAAAGTAACTATACCTAATTACCTAGAAGAGACGGCGGTATCGGCGTTCAAGAAGGGGCTTCGCCGAAACTCCGGCCTCTTCTGGAAATTAGTTAAATATCTGTGCTCGAGCATGGCCGAAGTATTAGCTCGAGCCGAAGCACAAATCCGGCAAGAAATCGAGGAAGAAAACTTCAGCCAGAGAAACAAAGGAAAACAGTCAACTGGCCATGTTGACAGAAAGCAAGAAACACGAACAAGCAGTCGATACCAGCCCTACCCTGCTCGGGCAGAATCATCCAAACAGGGGATGAAGGTAGTATCGGCAGCCCCCCCGACCGAGCAAAAAATATCTCCCCGAATTGCAATTCGGGAGATGTGCAAGATAGGTAACTTGGTCAGATGGCCAAGGAAAATGCAAGCTCGACCTGAACTTCGAGATACCTCGCTTTATTGCGAATTCCATCAAGATCATGGTCATCAAACTGATGACTGTCGGGATCTAAAAAGAGAAGTAGATCGGCTTTTGGCCGAAGGGTTATTGACTTGTCCAAAGACTTCGAACAAAAGAAAAGTCTGGACAAGAAATAAGAAGAACACTGGGGGAGTTCGAGACAACCAAACTCCGGCAACAGGGGCAAATAAGCAGCCTCTCCCCGAGGAACCAAAGCAACCCGAAGTTCAGAGGGTCATCAACGTCCTCACTGGGGGTTCGTCCATGGCAGGATCTTCACGGAATGCTGCAAAAAGGCTTTGCAGAGAATTAAGGAATCAACCCGTGCATCAAATTGAAACTTCCCCACACGAAATATGTTTCGGAGCCGAGGACGAAGCAGGAGCTCGGCATCCTCACGACGACGCCCTCGTCATTTCGCTAATGATAGCGAATTGTCAAGTTAAGAGAATTCTCATTGACACCGGGGCATCCTCCAATGTAATTTTTCTCCGAACCCTCCAAAATATGGGGATCTCGGATAAAAATATTATAGAAAATCCAATCACCTTGGTTGGATTCAGCGGTGAGAAGCTGAACTCCCTCGGCGAAATCGACCTTCCAGTTTTTGCCGAAGGAGTAAACTTAGCAACACGTTTTCAAGTAGTGGATGCCCCTTCGGCATATAACGTGCTAATCGGTCGACCTTGGATTCATGCAATGAAGGCCGTCCCCTCATCTTATCACCAAATGATAAAATTCCCAACACCATGGGGGGTCCGAGCTATTCGAGGAGATCAATTAGCATCAAGAAGCTGCTATGAAGTAACACTTCGGACTGTACATATGTTGGAGTCCGAACCAGTGGAAAGCAGCTCGGAAGTTAGCATAGATCCCCAGAACACAGCTCGGACAACTTTTCTCGGGGAAAGATTGTCCGCAGCTCAAAATACCGAACTGCAGGACTTGCTAATTCAAAATCGAGGAAATTTTGCATTCTCCCACGAGGACATGCCCGGGATTGACCCCTCGGTCATATGTCATCGACTCCGAGTCGATCAGAATCATAGGCCGGTGCGGCAAAAAAGAAGACGGTTTGCTCCAGAAAGAAATGAAGCTATTGCCGAAGAAGTTCGAAATTTACTAAAGGTTGGTTTTATCCGGGAAGTGAAGTACCCCGAATGGCTTGCCAATGTGGTCGTGGTAAAGAAAAAGAATGGCAAAAATCGAGTATGCGTGGATTACACCGACCTGAATAAAGCATGTCCCAAAGATCCTTTCCCGCTTCCACACATCGACCGGCTCGTCGATGCAACAGCCGGATTCGGCATAATGAGCTTCATGGACGCCTTCTCGGGTTATAACCAGATTAAAATGTACCCACCAGACGAGGAGAAAACAACCTTCATGACCAATCAAGGAATATATTGTTACAAGGTCATGCCATTCGGCTTAAAAAATGCTGGGTCGACCTATCAACGACTAATGAACCGGATGTTCGAGCACAAAATTGGCCGAACCATGGAGGTCTATATCGACGATATTTTGGTGAAGTCAAATAATTTTGAGGAGCATCTGCAACATTTGGCCGAGGTCTTCGAAATATTGCAAAAATTCAATATGAGGTTGAATCCAGCCAAATGCACGTTCGGAGTCACCTCGGGGAAATTTCTTGGCTATATTGTAAGTCGAAGAGGAATCGAAGTCGACCCAGTACAGATTCGAGCTATCCAGAATATCCAACCTCCCAAGAGTGTTAAAGATATACAGAGGATGATCGGAAAACTTGCAGCAGTGAGTAGATTTATAGCAAGATATTCCGATAGAACCAGCTCGTTCTTTTCTCTCCTTAAAAAATCAAAGAAGTTCGAATGGACGAGAGAATGTGACGATGCACTCATCTTGCTAAAACAATATCTAACAACCCCACCGGTGATGAATAAAGCCGAGCCCAATGAGGAATTACAACTGTATATGGCTGTTTCGGAGAAAGCCGTCAGTGCAGTATTAATTCGAGAAGTAGATAGAAATCAACATCCAATCTACTATGTAAGCCGAACTCTATTAGATACGGAGACAAGATATTCGGCCCTCGAGAAGCTCGTCCTGGCACTTGTAATGGCCTCAAGGAAGTTAAGGCCCTACTTCGAATCACATCCAATTAAAGTGGTGTCTTCATTTCCTATCAGGCATGTTCTATCCAAACCCGATCTATCTGGGCGAATGATGAAGTGGGCAATCAAGCTTGGGGGCTATGGCCTCAAGTTCGAGCCACGAAGTACCATCAAGTCACAAATTTTGGCAGACTTCATTGCGGATTACACTCCCGAACTCCAACTTATTGCCGAAGTCGAGCTCGGTCCGATATCAGAGAGTTCAGAATTCTGGACCCTATGCATTGACGGCTCGAGTAATTCTAGGGGGAGTGGAGCAGGGATATTACTCGTATCCCCTGAAAGATGGGTTATTGAAAGAACTATCCATTTTGAATTCCGAACTACAAACAATATAGCCGAATACGAGGCACTCATCGCCGGTCTCCAGCTGGCCCTCGATCTAAAAGTAAAGAGGCTGAAGATCGAATCGGACTCACAGTTGGTGGTAAATCAAGTCCGAGGTGAATTCCAAGCAAGAGATGCCAGAATGCAAGCCTATTACGAGATGGCTAAAGGACTCGAATCAAAATTCGAAGAGGTAGAGGTCTCCCACATACCTCGGGAAGAAAATGAACATGCAGATGCTCTAGCAAACCTAGCAGCAACTGTAGGTTATAGAGGAAATCGAGCTATACCATTAACCGTGGCACTTTGGCCAGCGACTCGAGACCGGGAGTACGAACCAATGGAAATTTGTCCAATTAACAATGAACAAAATTCATGGATGAATCCAATTATGGAATATCTAACTTCCGGAGCTCTACCACAATCTAAGACCGAGGCCACTCGGTTAGCTCGAAAAGCGGCTCGCTTCACCTTAATAGATCAGCAACTCTACCGAAGATCTTTCCAAGGACCTCTACTAAAATGCGTATCCGAGGAAGACAGTATTCCTATTCTAACCGAGGTGCATTCCGGTAGTTGCGGGAATCATTCAGGATCCAGAAGCTTAACCCACAAAATCATAACGACAGGATTCTATTGGCCCACACTTAAAAAGGATGCCGAGGAAGTAGTTCGAAAATGCAATAGTTGTCAAAGATTTGCAAATTCAACGCACTTACATGCCGAGCCACTTCACTCGAACACCCCAGCATGGCCATTTTGTCGATGGGGAATTGATATTGTGGGAAAACTACCCAAAGCTCCAGGGCAAAAAGAGTATCTCGTGGTGGCCACCGACTCATTCACTAAATGGGTCGAGGCCGAGCCATTATCGAGAGAACGAGATACTGAAATGATCAATTTCGTGTGGAAAAATATAGTATGTCGTTTTAGATTACCTCGGGAAATAATCACAGATAATGGACGACAGTTCACAAGCAAAAAATTCAAGGAATATTGCGAAACCCTTGGAGCTCGTCTACTATTCTCTACACCGGGTACCCGGAGGCAAATGGATTGACTGAATCTTCTAACAAGACCATCATCAACATCTTGAAAAGAAAGCTAACAGCCAGAAAATCAGCATGGGTCGAGGAACTCCCAGCAGTCTTATGGGCATACCGAACTACATTCAAAACGGCTACGGGCGAGACTCCCTTCTCATTGGCATATGGGGTCGATGCAGTATCACCGGTCGAGGCTATCCAGAGAAGCCCAAGAGTCGAGCTGTTTGATGAAGAACAGAATCAAAAGAAACTCTTCGAATCTTTAGAGTTGTTAGACGAGCAAAGAATGGAAGCGTGTAGCCAAATGATGAAGAATCAAAAAAGAGTGGAAAGATTCTACAATAAGTCAGTTCGACTAAGAGCATTCCGAGTAGGAGATTGGGTTTTAAGACAAGTCTTCCAAAACACACAAGAGCTCAATTCAGGAAAATTTGGGCCGAACTGGGAAGGACCTTATATAGTTAGCTCGATCGTTGGAAATGGAGCCTATCGACTAAAAACTCCCGAAGGAAAAGACATCCCGAATGCATGGAACGTCAAATACTTGAAAAAGTATTACTTCTGAAGGACTTCGAAGGGGTAGCTCGAATTCGAGAGAATATTCTAGCAAAGATCATAATTTGTATTGCTAGTTCGAGCTTGTCAAGTTGTAAAATCGATTTGAGTTTTGATTCAATTGATTCGAGCTGCAATACATCAATAAATAAAGTTTATTATTCTGCAAATTGTCTTATCGAGCTACTCTCAAATTTTTGTTCTTTTCGAGCTCCTTAAGTTTAATTGTTTGATCGAGCTATCAAAATACATAACAACAATTAAGAGAGAAAAGGATGTTTCATTAAAAGGAATTATGTCCTTACAAAAAAGAACAAAAGGTTCTACTAAAAAAAATAAAAATGAAGGTTGTACAAATTCTGTTCAAAGTCTTAAGAAGTCGGATTGGATCCAGTTTGGTCGAGATCCGGGTTCGGCTGATTATCTGGATTGGCCTGCTCGTTAGGGTGAAGGCTATCTTCCAACTGCTTCGAGAAAGCCTCATCTTCTTCCTCCTCGTCCTCGGAAATAGCTGGGGTTGAATAGATAAACCCCACGTCGAGCTCCGGATGCTGGGCGAAAATGGCAGATCTAAGCTTCCTCCGAATGAGATCTTCCATCATTTTGAATGTTGACGCACCAGCAGGAGTCGAAAGCAGCCGAGTAAAGTTTAAGCCTGCACCCGAATCTCGGACCGAGTCAAGCTCGGCCCTGACCTGATCCAATTCCGACCTTAGTTGGACTTCAACTTCCTTCCTGGTCTGCACCTCGGCCTGGAGGTCCTCGGAGAGTTTGCCGGTGCGGTCCCTAAATTGGGCCAGCTCTTCGGCGGCCGACTGTTGGTCCCTGGTCAATTTCTCAACCAAGTCCTGCGAAGCTTTAAGCTCCGCAGTGGCAACCGACAGCTCGGTGACAAGATGATTCCTCTCTTTGAGGACCTCGTCCCTATCCTTCTCGGTCTGGATGAGATCTTTGCGTTCACCTTGAAGAGTTTGGAAGCATTCATTATAATCTTCCGCCATGCCGCAAAGACCCTGATCAACACGTAAATACAACCAGAAGTGAATAGATGGTCGAAGGATATAACTTAATAAATGAACATCGGATCAGAGGGACTTACCATCAAACACATCTGGGCATTATCAATGACGAGCTCGAGCCACGTATTTAGTTAGCCATGGAGGACCCTTGAAAAGAAGGTCGGCAAAAGAGTGGAACGACTCGACTGCTTTCAACCGAGCCTCTTTATAAGCCGGGGTCTCCAGCTCGGTCTCGGTCTCCTTCCCCAGCCGATGCACCAGAGTTGTCTCACACTCTTCAGCGGTTAGATCGTAATTATCTTTCGAGCGTGGGACAACATTCTGTTTGTCCTTCTTTGTTCGCCGAACGAGAGGACGATCATCTGGGATCTCGGTAGATTCCTCACCCCTTCCCCTCTTCCGAGTATCTTGCCCAGGGGGAGTAATCTTGGCACCAGATGGGCCATCGCCCGAAGTAGGCACCTTGATTATGGCCGAGCTGGGGCCTTGTCCTTTGGGGACTTGAGTTTTCTTCTTCCTCCCTTTCTTTTTATTTTGTTGTTCTTCTTGAAACTTAATCAGCTCTTCGGGAGTAAGGCGTTCCATTGGATCGCCAATACCTTCGATGCTCAAAGTTCGATGTCGACGGAGGGTTTCGAAGTCCCGAACCGAATGATTGAAAGCTTTCTGAATTCGGTTCGAATAATACTCCGGGATATTCTCTCGTTTATGCCCTGCAAACATTAAAACAGAGGAATAATGAGTAATAAGGAATATAATTCGAGCTCGAGGAAAGCATACAACACGCACTATTTGGAGTACGGAGCACCCCACTCAGCCCGGGAAAATTATTGGGAATTTGGACGAAGAAGAATTCTTGGATCCACTTCTTTGAATTCGACTTCGTCCCCGTAATCATGGGAGATTGGTGATGTGAACGCTTTGAAAAGTAGTAATACGACTCTCCTTTCATCATGATTAAATTATACAAGTCATTCCATTCGGTTAAGGTCGGCTCGTCCAACCCAGCATCTCGGAAAAGAAGATATGTACCGAGCATGTGGCACCATGCAATGGGAGAGAGCTGAATAGGGGCCAAGTTGTAGTATTCTAAGATATTTACAAAAAATGGATGAAGAGGAAGACGAATACCGAACTCGAAGAATCGAGCTGAGAAAGCCATGAAGCCAAGTGGCGGACGATGGGCTCGTTGGTCAGAATCGGGGGCTATTGAGTTTAACCTATTTGATAACCCATGAAGGGCAAAGAGCCCATCAAGTTTTATACGGTCGAGGTCAAATGGAATTAATTTCAGACTACCTACAATATCTCGGTCATATAACGGAGGGAAAACACCCAGGGATAAACCAGAAGAATGTTCCAAGGAAAGGTCAAAAGAAGAATGCCGATCTTCGACCTCGACATTTACAAGAGCATTTTCTATCCTATTTAAAGGCTCGGGGGATTCGACATTCAGTTCGGTTTCAGTTTCAATGTCGGGATTCTCTACAAAAATATCCTCAATTAACCTACTGCTAACCTCGGATTCAGAACTGTAAGACGAGCTACTACTGCTATTGCTCGAGCTATTGCTAGAACTCATTCTTTATAAAAATAAAAGAGAAGTTCGAAGTTTATAGTTATGTACTAACCCCGAGGTCGAGCAGTGAAAAGTTCGGCTGAAGTTCTGTTCCGAGGTGAATTTACGAGGTGCAGGAGGTAAAAGTAAAAACTAAAATGAAGGAACTCAGGCTATTTATAGAGAAATTACTCTAGAAATCCGTGCACGACCTTCGAGCTTCACCAATGAGCGTGTGACACCTGTCAAAAATTCTAATTTCAAAAATTTATCCGATCCCGCCTCGGGGAAGCTCAACCGTTTTTAGGCGGTAAAAAATATATAATTCGAGCTAAACATGTTCGAACTCAAAGAGCTTAATTTCCGAGCTCAAAATCAAAAAGCTCAAATTTCGAGCTCTTACAATAAAATAAAAAGAAAAGAAATCAGGCATTGACGCCCTTGGCCGGGTCAGCCACCAAATTCCGAGGAACTTAAGATATCGAAGTCAACAGAACTTCTATCTGTAAAAGTTTCTCGAAGGCTATGAATCCGAAACAATTAACCCAGTAAACAGCCAGGGTTTAATTCGGCATAGCATACCCATGGGTCCGAGGTCGCTCCTCGATTGACTCGTGAGAGATCACTTGTCATTTTCAAAAGCTGCAAGGGGCATCCTTTGTAGAACATGTCGGGTTTAGCCAACCGCGGACTAGGGATAATCATAAGTCGAACCAAGAGCTTCGCAGATACCCGAAATAAAAAATGAAATATCCCTAAAATTCGTCGAGCTAAGTCTCACGATACGGGAGAATATCCCTAAAATTCGTCGAGCTAAGTCTCACGATACGGGAAAAATCCTCTCATGAACATCCTCGAAATACGAATTCAAGGTAGGGAAAAATCTATTCTTTTTGTGATATTGTGCAGGAAAAGGAATCATTGAAATTAACTACTTCGGCTTCGCCGAGCTCTAAGCAGTTCGGACGAAAGCCGGGGGGCTGTTGTTATGACCCAAAAATGAGCAAGCCCATTTTGGAGTCCAATAAGACAAGAAGCCCAAAAAGAAGAAGTATAAAGAAAAATAGTTCAAGACAAGGATGTTCAATGATGATGATTTCCGAGCTCGATCTCATAATTGACCGAGCTCCTTGTTCGCCGAGCTGCACTTCAAACAGACTTCTCAACTAAAGAATTACTTCTCATGGATGGATTGGCTCGTCCGAGCTGAGAGCTCGAAACATATGCTTGAGGAGGTGTTAATTAAGGCAGCTCAACACAAAGGATGTAGCCATTAGGAACGTCCATTCACCTGAAGAGTTGCATCTATTGGCGTTGTTTAGCTCGGTTGGATTCCTATAAATAGGATCCTCATTTATTGTAAAAAGGACATGCAAACAAGCAATTAATACAACATTTAAAGCAATACAAATACTTTTAGCTCTACAATTACAATCTGTCCTTATTCATTTATTATTCCGTAGTACTTCAATTTAGTATTCTTGTAAAAAAGTAATCTCCAAAATAAACAAGCATCAACAAATATAATTAACATATTGAAAGAAAAAAGAAAAAAGAAAACAAAAAATAAATAATTGTAGTTCAAACTCTAAATTAAGCTACATCAAATCTGAATATTGGACCAATTAGAAATGTCAATCGAATCAACTTGTTCAATCTCGAATCATCGCCATATTCATGTTCGATCCATTCAAAACAATCCACGAGTTTCGGGATGAATTGACATTCGTAATTGATTGATGATACAAGTAGTGTTTTTGACATATTGGGTTCCAGTTAAACATGTAGCCCCAAACATGTCACTTAAATGCATAAAAACTGGGACCCCAAAACTTGTTGAGTATTATTTGTCTGCTCACTTCTCAAAAAATTGTTTGCTTTGTGTCTTGTCTTGTGATAAAAACAAATGCATATTGTTGACCATATACATGATGATGATTCTTTTGAAAAAAAAATAAAAAAAATAAATTATAGATATTGTTGTGGGAATTTTGGTGCTAAGAGATAAATGAATGTCATAAAAGAAAGTATAACTGTATCGAACGATAATTTTTAGTACAATGATGAGAAATATAAGAAAGATGTCGAAAGGAGGTGTTCATTGATCAAAGTAATTCCCATAACCGTTATTGAAGACTTGAACATCTTCTAGTCGAGTGGGTGTGGGCTGATAACAGGCCAACGATTGGACCTACTGTTTTGGGCTATATACAGATCCGAAATGGGCCGAAGTTTCCGGACCACAATAGATATGATACTTTCTATGTGAAGAGAGTTATATTTGTTTTGTGCAATATTTATGAAATCATGGACAGAACATGAGGTGCAGTTGATAACATTCTTTGTGTGTTGTTTCACTTAAATGTCAAAAAATGCACAACACTACTTCTTGCTGTTGGTCTGCTCTCTCATTACTCAATTTTATGTTAAACCCTCATTTTGGCCCCTGCATTGATTTGAAATAGTGATTTCAAAACTAAAATTAAATAAATAATTGGCCAACAAGTGAGAAGCAAATGTGAAGGAAAATTCCTGTCCCAGAAAGTGTGTATGTGGAAGATAAGGAAATTTTATACTTTCTCAAAAAGTGGATTTTTGTCATTTATACTTAGGGGTGTAATTGAACCGAGTAATGCCGTGCTCAAGTCAAGTTTGACTCGTTTAGTATCGAGTCGAGCTTCGAGCTTTTTGATCGAATACTTTGAAGTTTACGAACTTTATCGATCCTTAATTGAGTCTAAATGAACTTTATAAATTTATACTATATTTAAAATATTCAGTATTATTTTGAAAGAAAAAATTATTTATTCAAAAATTAATATTATATCCATGTCCAAATTAAAGTTTTTGTCATTATTAGTAAGATATATCATTATTGTTACTCTCAAATCATTAAAATATTAATAATTTAATATTTTTTACTAATTTTAGCCGACAAGCTTGCTCACGAGCTCACGAGTCTAATACTTTGATGCTCAAGTTTAGTTCATTTAATAAACGAGCTTCCCTAAACGAGTTCGAACGAGCTTTTATCGAGTCGAGATCCGAGTAGTTCACGAACAAATTGGTTAATTTACAACCCTATTTATACTTGCTTCTCTCTCTATAATGTCCTGCCCATGCATGGTGTGAGTGAGTCACGCAGAATGGGAGTAGTAGTTATAGCTTATTATTACAGTAACATAGCTTTCAAATTTCAACATATTTTACAACTAATGAAAGATAGATACATTTCAATTATTCCCATAGACTCATGAATGTTGGTAGTGCAGTAAAACAGAAGCCTACACTCTCTAAACAGATTGGAGGCCTTCTGGGAGATCGCTAATACCCTTGTCCTCTGGGAAAAACTTGCGGCAACCATAAAACACAGCCGAATGGAAAGCGGTGGGGTTGTCGATGAATACGAAATGTCCCCCCTGCAAACCAAAACCCCAAATCATATTTTCATAAGTCTGAGAATAAACAACGAGTAGGAGCAAAGAGAGGATAAGTACCTGAGGAACCCTTATAATCTCACATGGAACCTTCATCTGCTTGCGAGCTTCTTGTGCTCCTTGGTAATTCATCCAATCTTGAAAACCATATATGAACGTTGTTGGCACCTTCCATTCAGAAGCACTGCACCAAAACTCAGATTTCAAACAAACTATACTAAAATGGAAAACGATACTCACAAAGTGTTCTATAGCATTGCTTTTTTCCTCATCGGCAACACATATATATGTTATGACTCATTTCATCTCTCTTTTTTCTTCCTTTCTCTCTAAACTGCTGGAAAAGATTTCATTATTCTTCTGATATGTTTGATGGAGCGATTTTTATCAATGGTTTGTTGAGGGCGATCTTCTCCACTATTTGAAGCTCTATTTTCCAGTTCAGAGGTGGAGGGGTGGGGAATTGGTTGGCAAGGACTATTTCCTTCTCGGCATAATTTTTAAAAACCTCCAGAATTCAGATGATATGCAGATAAGATCTTCAGTAAAAAGTTTGTTTTTAGATTTGAAGGAAAGAAAATGGCAAGGAAAAGTGGAGAGTGTTTTTTTTTTTGGTCGGGGGAGTGATGGCAGAGTCAGAGGAGGTTCCGGGTCTCGGTGGAAGGCAGATAACATTTAGATGTGGCCAAAGACCTGGCTTATAAGTTAAGAGACCATAACCAAGAGCATGCCCCAAAAGTTTTAGCACACCTTTACAAGTACAAATCAATCTGAATATTCAAGACCGCATTTTAATTCTGAATGTAGGAATTTTTACCAATGACCACGACATTCAAGCATCAATACATCGACAATTGATCACTGTTTAAGAACTAAGAAATTATGTGACTCACCATTGCAATAGAGGTTTTCTTGCAAAGGCTCCAAAGGAGAATATATATTTTAAACACAACTCTCCACTAGCTTTAGCTGCCAAGGTGTGATATATATAATCTTCCAATAGAGAAAAACAGCTTGAGATTAGTGCATAATCGGCAATGCTTGATAGTAACCAAGACAAATAAAAATACCTGTAAGTAATTTTGACTCATCCTCACTCAATAAATTTCCCTGTGAATATGACCCAAATCTAGCACTGGTATACCTCCGAACAATGTCTGGACCCCAAGGACCTAAACCCCTTTATTAGGACAGAGGTCAAGTTAGTATCCATAAAACAACAAATTTCTAATGAGAATGGGAAGTAAGCATAGTAGACAACCTAAGCATCCTTAACTTAAGAGATTTCACGAGAGCTTTAAACAAAAGAATTTACTTCTGAGAACCAAAACTAGATTCTGACATTATTTCAGATGACTGACTCAGTTCAACTGTTTAACTTCGAGGAAGTGAACCACAAAGAAAGCTAGAATAATTCAATCATAACCAGCCAAACCAAAATTATTAATGGTCTATATTAGAGTATTGCTATGACACCCAATCATCCTGATTTTCTTCTTTAACAAAATGATAACCATAATCCAGAGCTAGCATATTTCCAAAACCACTGCTCATAATGTCCTGTTCCTTCCCAGTCTTTCTTTGACCCCATTAGCACAAGTATGCCCGAGTGGAATGATATGTTGAGGTCTAAATGTTGCAAAAGAAATAGTACTCGGAGGCTTCTCTCTCTCTGTTTTAATTTTGGACATAGGCAAAGCACTTAACCACTATGCTCCGAGGTCGGGGATAGTACTTGGGGCTTCTCTCGTCCTAACATCACATTAGGCAGTTTAAAATTGTGAATCCAACTGAGCTTATGCTAAGCTAATTTGCAAGAAGGAAATCATTCATAAATGACACATGACATTTGTTGTAAATTACAATCAGTGATTATGAGGTATCCCCACAAAGCACATATTCCAGGCACATGTGGAGTAAACAGATTCTGACACAGCAATTTAATTTTCTTCGCCTAGAAAATGAGAATTGTTTTCTAGTAGCAGTAGTGGTTATTATGGATCATGCCTCAAAGCAAGTTTAAAGAACTCAGAATGTAGAACAAACAAAACAAGCCAAGAGGAGGAGAAGCATGGAGCACATCAGAGTTCTAGCAATACTAATTTTACAGTTAATAGGAAAAATTCAACACCTTACTATCTTCTGAGGCGTGAAATTTGACTCCCACAGATGGTTTAAAATGGCACCTTTCCATGTTGCTCTAAATTGAGTAAGCCATTCAGACCGATGTTCTGTTTCAGAAGTAAATCCAGCAGGTCCCACTAAAATCAAGTGCTGAACGTGCTCAGGATGCTGCAATTAACATATAGATGGTATCAATTATGAAAATCAAATGACTTGTCTTAATGATAGATAATTATTGCATGGTTTTTTGTATGTATGAAATAAATAGATAACTGACGTCGATCTACCTTAAGTGCATATTTAGCAGCAACATACCCTCCAAAGGAATGCCCAAGCAAAACAAAGTTACTAAGGTTTTTCGCTTTACGCCATTCCTCCAAGGAATCAATGAACCATGCCTCAGTTTCTACAACAAAATATTCAGTAGGTATTGAAGATTTACCACATTATAGACATCCCATAAAGATATAGCTGGATAAATTATCATCAGTGGCACTGAAAGAACTGACAGAGTTTGTTTCGACAAAAATTCAGAAACTGATTATAGGTACAAGGATAAATAAAGTCAGAAAAATGAGTCTAGTGAAAAACAAACCTTCAGTGCTTTTACATGTGAAATCAGGCCTACTTGATCCTCCCCAACTGCACAAAATAAAGTTAGAAAATTGAGTTTACTACGAAAATTAATCTTCCTGAAGTTTTTTTTGTTTTTTTTATAAAAAAAATTCTCCCTGAAGTTTTATACTCCAAAAAGGAAAGCAGATAAGATTATCGGGACAAGATAATGTAATAGTTTCTTGAAAAGTTTGTACACAACTAAAGCAATCTAATGCCAACAATGATGGATTTGATTAAGAAACCTAGTTGGTTTTCGACTCCTAAAACGACGACACAAGTACTATGATTTCATGATCATCAATGATACAGCTAATATGAATAGTTCCTCATTTGCGATTGCATACTAACCCAAGTTGATCGATTGCCACTACTTTGAAACGATCCGCAAGCGCATCAAAATTACGGAAAAAGAAACCTTGAGAAGCTCCGTATCCATGCACCATCACCAGCGTCGGCGACCCCTCTTTGCTATCAAACGTCACCGTATTGATAAACCTCGGCTCGTTACTCGCCGAGCGAAACCACCGGACTCCCGAACCCGGCGGACCCGACCCAATGTTGACCTGCTCTTGCACGTAAGGCGTTCTGAGAGAAGCAAAATTAATCCAAACATTAAGATTTGGAAAACAATCAAGGACATCAATTAAGGGTTTTGCAGTTATCATTACTTGACTCCAGAGAGCAGACGCTTTTCAGCGGCGATGATGTGGTCGGACGATGTCGGTATCCACCGCAGGACAGAGGGCCACAGCGAGCGCCTCTTCGCCGCGGCGGCCGTGGTGGTTTCTGCGGATGAGTTAATTTCCTCCGACATTTTGGCTGCTACTCGCGACAATCTGGACCACCGTCGCAGACCAAAACTCATGCAATCGGAGCGTTGATCTGAATTTTGATAGGTTAAAAACTGGAATCAACGGAAAAAAGCTCAACAATTATTGAAACACAAAATATCAATATCGAATTGTTGTATTAACAGATGTGTTTATAGATTTTGTGGTGATGATGGGGATTCAATTTTGACTAGGGAAGAATGAAGAATTGAATGGAGTCTCGACTCTCCAAGGTCGGTTTCTAATACTACCTTCTTTTTTTTATTATTGTTTTAAGATTAAAATTTATTTATTTATTATTGTTGTATGTAATTAAGAAAAGGAAAATGTTGAATGAGATTTCGTTTTGTTTTAAAAAAACCGTTGTTGTTGGCGCGTTTCTTGCCAATCAAGATATGTTGACTAGTGGTGTGTAATTTTAAATATAAAATTGAGTAAAGGAGGAAATCACCAAACATAACATTCAAACTAGGGCTTATAATTCGTGTGTTGGGTCGTTATCGCGTCGTGTCATTATCGTGTTTGAGTTTAACGGGTTCGTGTTGTGTTCGTGTTTCAGCTTAACAGGTTCATGTCGTGTTCATGCTCATTATTATCGTGCGTGTTCGTGTCGTATTAAAGATTTTTAGTTCCAAGTGTAAAGCTGACAATTTTATTAAGGTTAATTTTTATCGTGTTGGGTCGTTTTCGTGTCGTGTCATTATCGTGTTTGAGCTTAATGGGTTCGTGTCATGTTCGTGTTTGAGCTTAACAGGTTCGTGTTGTGTTCGTGCCTGCTTTTATCATGCATGCTCGTGTCGTGTCAGAAATTGTCAGCCCTACAAACACATGTATAAGAAGCTTAATTGTTAAAATTACGTCTGACAAAAATATTCACATTTATAAAAACATTCAAAATTACCAAAAATTACTTTTTTATGAGAATTTATTTAAACGTCCTTTCAAAGTAATGATTTTTTTATTATAATATTAAAATCATTATCTAAAATAAATATTTAAACATTTTACCAAGCAACTCTAAATTGAAAATATCAGAGTTTCACTTGGATCGCGATCGGGTTTTATCTAGGTAGGTCTTACTCGATTGCGATCGAATCTCACCTAAGTCACATTAAATTATTTCAAATATAGAGATTTAATCTTATTTTCTAAAAAAAAAAAATTGACATACATATGTAATAGCAAATGAATATTCTAAAATTTCTCTCTAAAAAGAAAGGTAATTTGTGTTAATTTATGCAAATCGATCAATTATCAATTAATTGTTTAATTATAAATCGATCGACAAGAATAGAAATTGGTCGATTTTAAATTCACAATCGAATGATTGATTATTAAAATATGAAAGATGAGAATCACTAATTTAATCCATATCACCAAATAAAATCCGCAAGCTCCCACAAGGGTGAATATATCCTAAACTATTTTTTCCAATCAACGGAAAGCCAACTATAATGTTGGCAATAAGCTATCATATATCAAACATTTAAATCTAAAAATTTAATTTGCCGATTTGAATTTCCGACAATAAAATCAGTTTTTCTATTGAGAAAAAAAAGTTCGAGATAATATTGCATAATTTTGAATAGTTTGTGATAAATTTGAAACACTAAAATAATTTCGGAAAATTTTGAAAAAAATACATATAATTCGGAATATATTGAGCAATTTCCCAAGAAATAACCAACTGAGAAGTTCTAAGAAAATGGAGTGCATATTCAGACAGGTTTCTCACATTGTATGGAACCATAAAATAACAGGGCTTTTATTCATAGCAAATCAAAACTTCTAAAATCTACAATGAACACCATAAAAAAATTTACCTGGCCAAGAAATTGACACACATTAAACGCTTGAACCTAAAAAACAGAGTCATGGGCAAACTGCCATGGTAGCCAGGATAACATAAATATGATTCATTCTTGACAGTAAAAAAACTGCAACAACCTTCGAGTAAAATGTATTCTTCTAGTTCTAGTCAGCTCTAGACTGACCAGCACGAGAAGAAAGGATGATGCCCACAATGAGACCATAAAGAGCCAAGGCTTCAGCAAAAATAAGAATAAGAATCATCCCAACAAAGAGCTTTGGTTGTTGTGCATTGGCTCTGGCCAAAAAAAAAAAAAAAAACGAGGATATAATCAATACAAATGCAGCTAATAAAGAAGAGAGCGGCATACAAAACAATACAAGCAAACATTTATAAAACTACTGAAAACCAATAGAAAATGCAGTTATGGCACAATCGGTACTACTTTGTTAATCGAAGCAAGCCTCCTCTTTCTAGCATGAAAAACAGACACATTCAGTGATAACTCATCATTATCCAGTGAGGGTATCCTCCAGTATACCTAACTAGAGAGAACCTTTCATCATATATCTTAACAGTATCAATGAGGGAAGGAATCCTCCATTCTCCCGAACTAGAAACTACGATCTATACTAGAAGAAAACTGTGAGTAATTGCATGATATGAAGAATCATAAACCACTTTCAAAACCAAATACGAATTAACTTTACAAAATCTATCTAGCCCACAACTGTAAGTACTTCACTTCAATGGTGATCAGCAACCAGTGCAATCAAATTGAGGAACAAATTTAAAGAATATGTGAACTAATCTATTCTCATTACTGAACACCTGAAGTTGGCTAAGTCTGTGGTGAACCATCACAGCAACGCAAAAATACACTTTAAATGAAACTAATGACTTTCCTAACACAGCTTAAGACTACTAAAGGAACAAAATCAATATACAATAAACGCCAAATCCACCAAATCTTAGAGTGTTTTTGAAATAATCCACAGTTACCCTATAAATCCACATAACAAACATAAAAACATCACATTCCAGTACATCGCTAAAGAGCATATCCACAACAATCATTATCAATTCAAGAGATGTATACTACTCGAAATCAAATAACAAGGCTGAGTCACAAAAACATATTGCTGATCGAGGCGACAAACATACCTAACACCAGCATCTCCGACGATCCCGATGGCCATACCGGCAGCGAGACCGGCGAGGCCACAGGCGAGTCCAGAAGAAAGGTGAGCGTATCCGTCAAACAAGTAATAAGACTTGGCCTTAGGATTAATACCGGTACTGATGATGACAGCAATAATCAAACCGTAAATACCCAACACACCAGCCATGACCACCGGCACAATAGACTTCATCACCAATTCCGGCCGCATCACGCCCATTGACGCAACACCTACTCCGCTCTTCGCCGTGCCGTACGCCGCTCCCATGCCTGCACAACGGAATTGGTCAAATTTAGAGCAGAAACAACCCTAGATCTGACTCCAAAAAAAAAAAAAAAACAGAGATCGAGTGAAGAAGCGTGACTTACAGGAGAAAACAAGGGCGGCAGCGGCGCCGAGGAAGCCAAAGAAAGGCGCCGTTTCATCGCCGCTGAACGTTGACGACATTGTAAATATCTGCTGAGATCTGAGAGAGAGAGAGCGAGGCTGGTTTGATTTTATATGTTTGATGATTGTGATCAGAAGCTAGTTTTGTTCAAGATGATATCGATTCAGTTCAAATTACAATTTTGCCACGTATAACTGATATTTTTATACTCACTCATGCTATTGGATCTTGATTGAAAAAAAATAAAAAACTAATTTTATATACTTAAAAAATTATTATAGTATTTTTTAAACTTGTTTTTAATAATCCATATGGTAGAATATATACATCAATTTCATTCTTTCATTCTATCTAAATCTTTTTTTAGATAGATTTTTTAAGAGTATTATCATTCTAAAACCCGAAAGATACTTTAATTATTGACTCATGACTCGAAAGATAAATTCTCAATTCAGGACGTGAAAGTTCCTAAAAATTCTCAATTTAGGATCCGAAAGATTATAAAATTCTCAATCCAGAACCTCAACATCATATCTTAAATTGAGAAATATATGATCCTTCAGATCATGAATTAAGAATTTATCTTTTGAATCCTCAAAACTATCTTTTAATCTTGAATCAATAATTTTTTTTTTACCACGTGCAATAGATCATGATACAATGACGAAAAAAAGCATATCTAAATTATTGATTTTGTTGATGGAAATTGGAATAGTATGACTAACGTTATTGAACATTTTCATATATTTTATGTTTACTTCATAATTGCCATTGAAAGTATTTCCATATCAAATAATTGCTAAAATTTCAAAATTAGAGTCTCAGACACACTTTTAAGAAGATATACACATATAAAATTCAAAAATGTGCAAGATTTTATGTGGGATTGGGTTGCTATACACTAGCAACAAAAAAACTTTGTACTAAATTAAATGAATAAACACATTTAAATAATGAAACACAAAAAGGATTTTCTGTAGATGAGAGAGTAATATCCAGAAAAACTGGTGGTTCAAAGCAAACAGAGTCTAGTCTAGTTTCCCTACAAGCAAATTCTACTACAAACTATCAATTGAATAATCCAGTTCAAATCTCACAAGGTAAAATAAATTATTCAATTAGGAAAAATCCATGAAGAAATAGATATAAAACCAACTCTGCTGCTACTTACTATATAGAAAATGCATTTCCCAGTTTTTGTACACTGTAATTTATATGCTCTTCACCCTTTGATAAAACCATATTGGGATGGGAATTGAGATGCTCTCTCATTGGACCTGCCCCAACATACAAAAACCACATCAAACCACCAGGAGATGTCTCAAGTTGACTCACCCCTAATGACCAATTTCTCCTCAACATAAATCTAAATGGATAATTCTGGAAAACGGAACATGTTTCTAACATTCTATAGGAGCAATTTGGAAACAAGCTTCAAACAATGCGATGTAATAAATACATGATGCTAAAGTTATGTGTCACTACTTGCTTGATAGTTGATACCTGAAAACGAAAGCAGGGATTTACTTCTGGTATCACAAGTTTCCATGAAGTAAAAAGAAGAAACACTCAAATCTAGGATGCTTTAGACGTAAAAGCAATTTACCAGCCTGGATGAACCATATAGCAAAAGAGCCACAAACAAGGATGGAAATTCTCCCTGTAACACATTAGAGCGGATTATGCACACCGGGAGTCACTCCTGGGAATTGATATTGCACAATTGAATGATCCCCTCTGGCTTCCACGTATTGAGAATACAAATACGAAAACTCTTTCCTATAGGAGATGAAAATGCTAGATGTTTAAGGATGCGTGTATAGTTAGTTACCTGAGGGAGTCAGATAAAGCTCCTTAGAATTCCAGCTCTTACAGATTTAAAAGCAGTAAAAATCCAATTGAAAATCACGTCGAAATATGAATCTATCACCACCATACCTGTCGGCGAAACACCTGAGCTGCAGCACTATATGTTCAATCATACTTCATAGAAGATGGGCAGTGAGATTCAAGCACTTACATTTTCCTTTCCCCACTTTTTCTAATGCGGAAAGGTTCTTGCAGAGAGAATCTGTTCTGGTGCTAACAATGAGAAAATACTATAATTTGTGAATTTGTTCAAAGCTAAGGATTATTTCTGAAAGATGCAACATAATCAGCAACAAACACTAACAACATTTGACAGATATGTAATAGGTACAACTCATAATTATGCCCCCATACACTTACAATTTATTTACTTTGTGCCCCTTGTAGTTTGAAACCCGAAGAGCTATGCACCATGTACTTCTATTTATTTTACTTTCCCCATTCAAAAACAGAGCAATGTGAAAAGTGAGCAATAAATTATGTGCAGGAATCAAGGTAAGAAAAAAAAATTGAAGAGTGACAGGCAGAAACCAAAGGTTAATGATAAATATAAGTACAAGATATGAAAATAGAAATATTTAAGTACAAGGAAAAGATGTTAAAATAATGCAAGCAAGAGGTAGAAAAAATGTAGAAATTAAAGTACATTGGGATTGGGAGGGCGGTTGGACAAGTGTATTGGAGACAAAATCCGGGGGTTTTCCTGATCATCTATCATGAAGTTTTGAAGATAGCAAGAACTGAACTTACATAAACCAACATGCAATCTCACCCTTTACAAGCAAATAAGACTAAATAATTAAATCAACAATAATATTACCTTCAACAGATTCAACCTTTAGTTAAAGGGAAGAAAGGTTGATAGTGATTTCTTCCAAGAATCTGCTTACTTTGCATAATAAAGACCAATAAGGACAGCCAAGACAAGCTTATAATTAGCCAAGTTTATCTTTTGTAGGAAAAGGAAAAGAGTATACTTGCCCTTCACAATAACATTTTTATTTGGAGACACTGATACGAATTCTGTATATTTGTTTCCATAAAAAAATTCTAAGCTGTACACATCTCAGAAGTCATAAAATAATTCATTTCTAAACCTGAAGAAAAAGGTCAGGGCTTTTCCCCCTTCTACCTTAAAATACAAGTTCAAATAACAAGAAACAAATTCCAAAAAGCAGTTCCATGTTAATCAAACAATTTCTCAATTGGAGGCTGAAAAATTGTAAATAAGATCTCGATGACACCAGTCCAAAATTTTGAGGCCTTCAATAAGTTATCATGATATGTTCGTATCTGGACAAACAATCATAGCTATTTCCCAAGTTTCCTATACGTTCATGACAGATGCAACCACAAACACCATCTACCAGTGGAGCCTCATTCATGCATTAACCAGAAATCTCAAGAAACTGCCTGAGCCCTGATTTAAATAGTCAAACAGCCTTCTCAATCCTGTGTACAGGTGCACCAATTAATCCCTATCAAAAGATCTTGACTTTGCACCTGGCTGCATTGCCATGTGCCTCTCAATCAGCATGTCCACAAATGCACGGATCTGCCACATGATAAATTGAGGTTTTTAAAGCTTCAAATAAAAATAAATAAACAAACAAATAACACAACAGAAAACAAGGGGAAAAGCCAGAGTTGCTGGCATTCTGTTATTTGTTTGTTTAGTAGCACAGCAGAAAATAATTATGTTATTTGTTCTGTGGTAGCAACTGCTATAATACAAAATGAGCAGAAGACACAGTTATCCAGTACTATAGGTTATAGATTAATGGTTTTTAGTAAATCAAGGGAAGAGGCAAACATTTCAAATGTATCCATGTGATGAACATAACCAAGTTCCCGTAAGATAACTTTCACAGTTTGAAAACTTGATACATATTATTATAAAATCATGGTACAAGGACGAAAAAACCCAGTCATTTTTTGTAATTTCATATTTCGAAAGAATTCCAGAATACTTAAGTAGAGACTTGAGATATGTAATACCCACCTTATTTTTACGTTTGAAATCAAGAAATTCAAAAACAGCCATTTCTTTTTCAGCATCAGTAGTCTGCTCCATCACCTGAGACATAGTATATAGTAAGATAGATACAACATGTTTGACAATACCAAAGGAGACTGACAATATAAAAGAAATAACCTTGGTTGCAGTTTTCTTCATTATTGACTTGTAACCTTCCCTATCAATTTTCCTTGCTTTATAAAGGGGCATGAGCAAAGAAGCCACATAATCTACAACCGACTGCTTTACACGCTCTGCTCCTCTAGGATGATTGCCTTTGGATTCCTTGCTTGTCGTGATTTGAGAGACAGAGCTCTCATTTGCCGGAGCATCATGTTTCCGCTTATGCAACTTTGAGCTCATGTTTGAATCTTCCTCATCGGTTATGTGCATTGTTCCATGAGAGAAGCCTGAACTAGCAGCTGCTGCCTGACATTGCCATCTTTCAATAGCACTGTAATCTTTAATCCCAATGCTACCGGCATTATCAACCCATGCTTTTGTCAATATGCTGCTATCTACCGCTACACTTTCCCCAGAGTTCTCTCTGGTGTTCAATTGATTAGCAATTTCATTAGAGTGGCTTTGATGTGATTGTTTGTCAATCGACATTTTCGAACTCTCGGGGTTGACACCAGTCGCAGAGAAATCAACTGACCAATCCCTCACCCTGCAGTTCCGAGAATCTATTTCAGATAAGCAATCTTGTCTTCCAATTGCAGCACCAGACCAATTCTTTCTACTGTCACACTCATCCATATGAGTATGCTGCTCACGCATAGCAAATTTGTGGAAGGAGAGAATCTTGGGAGGCTGTAATGATGCATTGTGCTTTGCACCAGAAGCAGCATATGCCTACAGCATAGACAGAGAGAGTGAGTGAAAATGGTCAGAGGCCTAACAGAAGAAAAACTCTATTTTAAAACCCAGCATATCGCAAATAACACCACACCCAACACACAGAACATCCATGCCGACAATCCAAATAAATGTGAGCTGCAAATACACAAATGTTAAATCCTAAGCATGATGTCAACCCTTAGAACCAAATATAAACAAAATAATTAAGGCAAATGGCTTTGGCAGACAGTATGGTTAGTTGATTGAATTTTCATGAATAGAGAAGCAGCTGGAAAACATTTATGTGGCAGATCAAAAAGTTAGAGAAAAGATCAATATACAGCTGATATGAAGTTCTGCTTCTATCAACAGCTCTAAACCAATAGAAAGTTTTAAAGCAAGTACACAGAATGTGAAACATGTAACGAAAATTATATCTTACCTCCAGCAAAGAAAAATTATATTTTACCGCCAACACACAACAGAGTACAGTAATCAGTCTAGTCATTTTAAGATATTCCAAATCAGAGGGATTGCCACATATCTATCTTATCACAGAATCAATTTGAATTGATGGCATGTACACAATCTCGGTGAAAGAACAGGGACAAATTAAAACAAATAAAGCAAGCACCAATATGACACCCATTGATATAAAGAAAGTGAGTATTTATCTTTCATGGAAACCTGGAATATCACGGAGCAATTAGATTATCCAAATCAATAGTGTATGAATGCGAAAGAAAAAGAAAAAAAGAAGCGAACCTTTGCAGCTGCAATTGCAGCAGCACGAGCAGCTTCTGCTGCAGCAAAGGCAGCCTTTTCTTCTTCAGACATGAGAACTTCATGATTCTCCTCTTCCCCATTTCTGCTTGAACCATTAGAGTTTGACAGCTGAACTTCTGACTTTGGGTTAATTCTTGTTTCTAAATGAACAGGCTCGTCGGTCAGTGGCTTAGTGCTTAAGCGGAGTGGTGGCTTTCCAGAAACAACAAGGGATTTGCTCTTTGAATCCAGGGTTGACTGCCTAGGTACTTTGAGACCTTTAGAAGCCTTCTCCTTACGGAAAAGCTCAACCCACACACTCACAAGCTGACTAGCTATGGCACGTATATCACGACTGGTATGTACACAAACTTTCTCTTTCACAGTTTTTCCAATACCTGAGGAAAATAGTGAGAATTGAGCAACTATTATTAACTACAGAAGATGAACAGCATTCCAGTGGATGATCTCAAAACATCTTATTAAATCTTACGAAAATTTGAAATATGAACATGCAAATATAAAAATAAATCACTATGGATTCCTCATTATAGTATAAAACACCCTATAATGAACCTACACAATCTAAGGCAAGCCAAACAAAAATGTGCAGAAGAGAGAGGGAAGGGTTGTTAGGAGGAAATAGTGCATCACCTGACAAACGAACAGCCAGCAAATCCTTAGAAACAAGTACAAGTAGACGGACACAATGCCGCAAGAGCTGGGTTCCATCCTTGCCCATTGAGTCCTGCAAGCGTAAATACAAATTTAAAACAACTAATAACTATATCTGGAAAAGCTTGGTGGAAACTGTGGAATAACTTGACTTGGAAGTTAAAACAATACATAAAGCGAAGCACTAACCAGAATCCATGAGTTAAGGGTGCTGAGCCCTTCTTTAGTACTTGCGAAGGTCTTCAAAAATCCAACAGGAAGTTTTAACAACTCTTTAGCTAGATGTAATCTCCCAGCTGTGGTTCTTGCAGAAAAGAACATATCCTTCAGTATTGAGCCCCAAGCTGAAACTTCGGTCCCATCCAAAGCCTTCTTCCACAATAAACTAGAGAAATCTAAAGCATCAAGCCTCCTGATAATGTCCTTCATTTCACTCCTTCCAATATCCGTATGCCTTCTTGCAGCCTCCATGGCCTCCACTTCTGCAGTGTAATCAGTTCCTGTATTCAATATATCAATTATGCGCACAGCCTCTCGAAGCCCGCTCATCATTGCACCACCAACAGTGTCAGGATGCTCCTTGCATGTTGCTTCACCAGCAAAAAATAAACAATTATCCACCGGACTTCCTAAAATATCATAGTCTTCTCCAGATGAACCCACAGCAACATAGGAGTAAGCACCATAGCTGTAAGGATCTCTTCCCCAGTCAGTCACGACAGATGCAACTGGATCTGGAACCTTATCTTCCCCGAATAATTTCCGTAGAACAACCAAGGCATGATCAACATGATGGGAAGGGCTGATATTCTGTCCGTCAATGGCAGCCTTACCAACAAGCAAGGCTATAAGAACAGGTGCTCCAACTGTTTTCTTGACATTCCAGAACATAAAGCACCTACCACGTTGATCTGTAATTTCAGCAGTGGCACCAAAGTAGTCAATACTGTCATCCCAAAATACTTCAGGAAATTCCATAACCACCTTATTTAGGACACCAAAGCCAAGCCTCTTTATAGATAAATATTTCCACTGGGGTAAAGGTGGTGAGAATTTTATAGTCTCTGCTTTCAGACACCCAAGTGGTACTGTGACCAGAACTGCATCTCCTGAAAATTCACTCCCATTCGATGTAGAAACTTTAACCCTTTTGTGCAGTTCATTATTCATCTCATAATCCTTGGGGTAATATGAAATATCGGAAACAACATGGTCCAAGTGAATATAAATTCCTTCAGCAAGTGATTCAACAACAGCACTGTAACCTCCCTTTATCATACAATGAGCTCCACCAAACCCTCCATATATGTCATCCTGATTCCAGTTAGGAAGTGAGACATCTTTAAGCAAAGCAGCACAGCCGTACTCTAAGTGAGCAAAATGCCAATCCATGACTCTTCTTTCAAGTGGACTCAAGCCATCTAGTTTAGAAACCTCAGAACATGGATTTCCATCATCTGTAGAAGTCCTTTCAGCATCCACAGAATTATCTTGAGATTTAATAGGTCTAATTTCCATGTGATCTTGTTCATGATGGGCCATGCGACGGTTCTTGAGACCATATTCTAAACCTTCCTCAAGAGACATTTTCATGGCATGTTCCCCCTTTTCAGCAGCCAGCAGTACCATATCATCCAGTAGGGTATTATACTCTGCTTCCAATGCTTCATCAAGATCTGCAGGAACTTTCACACCAGTCACAGTATCATATAGGGGACAGTCGCTGTTCAATACCGTCAACTTAAGACCCAACTGAGCACAAATCAGCGAAGAAGGATCAGGCCTTCTTTCTGATGCCACATCTGCTTCTACACCTGTAATGATGCTTGCTCCAAGGTCTACCGGAACACTTAAAGATGCACGGTCAGTAAAAACACGACCCCCTATTCTGCTCCTAGCCTCGAGGACTGTAACATTAAAACCCTGGCGCTGCAAATGGCGTGCTGCAGTTAAGCCAGCAGGACCAGCTCCTACAACTATTACATTCTTTCTAGGTCCTGAATCATTACCTCTATGACTATATGAACAATTTAAGGAATCAGACGAACTGGCAGAACCACCTCTTTGGTGCTTTACAGGTATAGTAGATACTGATTCGCCAGCAAAAAGTGAACCGGGATGGATAGCCGGAACTGTTCTCTCATTTTTGTCTTTGCACCATGGACCCATACATTTTGTAGTAGCAGCTTCATTGAAAGGCTTAGGATCAAATGCATCTGTTCCTTGACTATCATTATGTTGAGTTTGTTCTGGAATACATGGGGCAGATGCTTCTGAGGCCTCAGTATAAGAAAGCCCAGATTCGGATATGACCTTGCCTGCCAGGTTTCCATCACCAAATGCATCCACATTCATTCCTGCAATGCAAGGATCTGGACTTTTTTCCTTCCTAAGAATGAAGGGAACTCCTTCAACGGAATCAGGCATATGGAGCCTGGAATCTTTTCGACACTCCTCGGTCAAAAGTTGCAAGTCATCTGTGATGCAGTTTGCTGACTTCTCCTTTTCAGAAGTCACTCCAAAGTTTATGTAACCCTGAAAAATAACAAAGAAGTGAAGGAGTGAAAGACAAAATTGTCAGATGAAAACGATTATAACTTAAAAAGGGGTACCACAAAGCTAAATTATAAGAAAGTATAAAATTGGAGGGAAAACTACAACTAAATTCCCACTCGTAGTTTCCCTTCCTACACGAGTATTTATTTATTTTAAACTTCTTATAGAGACAAGAAAGTTCCACAACAGGGCTACAGCTCTTGCACTTTTCTTTTGAATACACAAATTTATGTCCAGTATCATCCATCTCTGTCAGCAAGAAGCACAATGATTCTCCTCTTTCCATTTTACTTGAAGTTAGAACAGCACGCACATAGCTAAGGAATATCGGAGTCGGACCTCAACAAAGTTTTTCAGCATGATCCCTGTCCCTAAGAAACCTGTTCTCTGGTTAATTCAATTACTTTTATAAGGCATGTAGGTTGAGTTCTGGGTGAATGTATTCCTTGTCTAGATTTTATTTGCCATAAAAGTAAACTGCACTAAAATTGACTAAAGCATATGACATGACACTAGTATGGAAATAACTAGATTCATATTAGAGAGGAAGTTATAACTTCAGGTATAAGCAAAGAGAGCAAGGATATTTCTTCGCTTATGTGATAGAATCGGAAAACTTACACGTTGATCAAGAAAGATAAAGATATCTCTAATTAGAGAAGCACGCATACTTTCAGCAACCGAAGGAACATCGGACACCCCAAAATCTGACAGAGGCAGAACCCTGCTAACATCTTTGTTCCAAACACTTAATATATAGTTCCTGTAAACCATCAGAGAATTGAGTCCCTCAAAGATCATATAAAAGACTAAAGAAACCATAAAAAAAGGCGCCATCTCTTAAATTCAGATACAACAGGTGAAATTGAAAAGCATGGTCCTTTTTCTAGAATATGATCAGATAAGCAAGTGGTTCATGTTCAAGTAAGAAGTTATATATAAAATAAACTGAAATAAATTGTGCATCAAAACAGAAAACTACACAAGAATAAAATACAAAAGCATGAAATAAGCTTTCTAACAAGTGAGCACCAGTGATCAAAATAGCCACATCCCTCCGTAAACTAAGTAGACTATCCTCGCATGTATATGACAAAATAAATCAAAATTGTCGACTCACCAAGTTAACTTCAACTAGCTTTCTTACGTCACCACTCACCAATGCATACTTGGAAGGTATTATATTCTACCTAGTGAGGCATTCACCACAAATAAGAAATGCAAACTATTCCAAAATCCATTGACTCTAGCTTACAAAAACATTCTAGCAGCCCAAATAATAAACAACTAAAGCAACTTCCACTGTGGACAATCAAATATACTTTGACAAGTAAAGCTAGCAATCACTACAGCCTCCAGCCAAAATGACCACATAATTCATGATATCAGCATTCAGGAAAAGTGTGATGTAACTGGTAACCAGGTGCACTAACCTGCACTCCAAGTACTCCTGAAGGCCGCCTTTTCGTTTCAATACTTCCTTGAATTTGATTTTCTCAAGCGGACAAACTGCATGAGCTTTAAGCCCAGCTGCAACAGCCGCTGCTTTTCCAGTCTCAGCATCCACTACAGTAGATGATATATTGTGCTTTTCTGTAGTGGTATCTACACGATGGCTTCCAAACAACTCTTGACTCTGAATCAAAACATCCCAATCAATATCACCCTCATAAGCCATGTCCCCATGCCTTTGTTTTTTGGCATTCCGTGCAGCTCGCTGACCGACAGTTAAAGCATTGTCTTTAGTTTCAAGATCAGATAGGTGAACACTATCTTTGGCACATGTTCCTTGATGATCCAGCATGACAGATGAGTGAGTGGTTCCATTGATCTCCTCATCCGCGGAAGCATCATCACAGTTTGTTAGGCGTTCACCTTCAAAAAAAACATGGGAAGGTTCCAAAGTGTTTTTTGATTCGCTGACAACTTTCTGGGACTCATCGTTATGCTTCCGGAAAACAATTTCATATTTATTGTTTTCACTAGTTGATGATGGCGATGATCTATATTCTGATGTCTGATCATCTGCCCCCTCTGAAGGAGACGGTTGAAGGTCTACTTCTTCAAAGCATTTACCTAGGGCTGTAACTGGGCCATCAAGATCCACGGAATGGCGTTGTAATGATTGGAGCTGAGCTTGGCCCGAATATGATGGAAACAAATCAATGTCATGCTGACTATCTAGTTTCACATCCCCATTAGTTTTAGCTGTGCCTTTACATGAGGATATAGACGTGCCCAAATCGTTAGCTGCCACACAACAAAATACATCATCTTTTCGCTTGAGAAGATTATTTGAATCAGGGGGTGAATTTCCCAAAACAAGTGGATCCTCAGTGGATTCGCATTCTATTTTACCATCTCCAAGTTTTGTCCCAGAGCTTGAAGTAGAACTTTGGACATTGGTTGAAAACGTCGATTTATCTAAAATAACTTTTCTAGATGAATCTTCATCATAGTCAGTGGGTTTCCGTGTGTGATTTGAGTATGGTGTACGAGAAGAAAGTTCTTGGTTTGAATCAGTTGGATTGCCCAGAGTACATTTCAAGTCTTCTGGTAAATCATCAACAATCGTCTGAATCGAGGCCGCTTTTAAGGAGCCTAGTCCAGATGCTGCATGGCAGTTATGATCAGAGAATTCCTGGACTAATTGTGAGGTAGAAAGAGGTTTCCCAACAACACCACCCTCCGTGTCAGCACCAGAATATGTCCCATCAACTGGCACTTGAGCTTCTTTTTCCAGCTTCAATTTAGAAGTATTACGAGATTTTGCAATCATTCCTGACTGCACCTTCTGAAAGAAAACAGACAGGGAATCCTCGAAAGCTTCTTGCTTCGACTCAGAAGCATCCTTTTTCCCATGTGATGCATTGTAGCACAAACCATTAGATCCAGAGTTTTCAATTACTTTGGCATCTGAATTGACCTTGTGTCTTTTATTTTTCACTTTAGTCTTCCCCTTTGTGCACTCCGTGATAGTTGCAATCTTAGAAGGTTCACCCTCATTGCTCCCAAGACATCTTCTCTTTGCCTCAGAAATCAAATTCAAATCCGATTCCCAGCCTTTCACAGGCTCATCACGAGACTGACATAAGGGCTCAGGCACATTGATGCTCAAGCCTTTCACAGCCGCTACGGCATATCCACCTTCCTTTTTAGGACCCTTCAACTTTTTCCGGAAATTCGCCAATGTGTCATTCATACCACCTAATTCGTCATCATCAGCATCCATATTCTCAACCCTAACTTTTTTTCCACCACCATCTGCAGCGGCCTTACTTCGCTTTGAATTCCTTTTGCCGTTGAGCTTTAACAGGATCCCAATAGGCTCGTCATCATCACCCGAATCAACCGATGTTCCAACATGCTTCGACTTTCTCTTCAGACCCACTTTGTTCTCGTCCTCGTCCATCGCCAGAACCATAGGGTTTCAAACTCCAGCCCTTTCCCACATCAAACCCTAACTCCAGCCAGCACTCCTATACCACCCACTAAAATCCCCTATATACAACAAATCACATTCAACGCTAAGAAACGAGTCAAGTGAACAAAATCAAAATATACCAACGCCAAACTCATGTTTTCCCAATTTTCGAAGAACCAACAATTTCTTCAAACGAAATCGCAATAACTTCAATTCAATAACCAAATACGATGTGCTAGGGATCAAACCTGAGTCGAGATGAAATTCCGGATGATTGCGCGACTGCACAACACGGCAACAACGGGTGAATTGGCGATACAACTGTGTGCGTTTTGCCCCTTTGCAATATATATTCTTCTACTCCACTAGTGAAACAAATAGCGTCAAAGTTGCATTGCAGCCAAAGCTGGTGTTAATGGCTGCTGGATTTTGTGAAGTTGGGTGATTACAATTTTTAGGGATTTGGATTGCAATTTACAATGACGCTAATAGATTTTTATTCGAAATTGCCTTCAAGAATTTAGGGGGAAAGATGAATACAATTCCTAATGCAGTAATTTTTCGTCTGGTGGTGAATTATTATTATCTTTGTAATTCGATTTATTATTATTTTTTTCAAATTTCACAAATTATTGATGTATATATTTAAATAGAACATATAAGAGTAATTAACACTCATATTTTTCCATCTAATGAAAATATGAGTATGATTGGTGAAGAAAACTTTTATGAGATTTCGATAAATTATATATAAAAAATATGGTATGTAGATCTGTTTTGAGAAAATATGGTATTTTCAAAAGAGATGGTATATATATAACATGATATGATAAAGTATTTTTTGAAATAGAGATTGATATAAATTTCATGTGACACGTTTAGGAGGATGTATTTTGTCCGTTTGAAGGGCTGAATACCCGCCAAACTAATAACTACAATTTGAAATTTCCATAAATCGAACCGTCAAAGAATGATTTTAAACTAAATAAGTCATCGGTTCAAATAATTTGAAAGATTTTTCGATTAATAATAAAAATAATTAAATTAATATATGATTTTACCAATTTGAATAGAAGTATTAAGTATATTTGGTTTATCGTCAATTATAAATCAGAAAAAAATAATTAAATATATAATTTAAATTAATTTATTATTCGAGATACAACGGTTAAAATAATCTACTTATGACAAAGAGTTTATGAGTTCAAACTTTCATAAGGATACGTAGGACCTTTGTTTAAATTAATAAAAAAAAATGAAGTTTTTCTATCAAATACTCCCTTTATCCTGGTCAAATTCACATTTGACCGGGCACGATAACCAAGGTATGTGAGTGGTAGTGAATGATGGATTTGGATCCTCTGCTGTGGACACAGGCACAGCAGGGAAAATATTGCGCACTTTTTAACCACAAGTTTAATTTATTTAATATTTTATTAACCTAGGCACTAGGATTAATATTTTATTCTGCTGAGCAACAATATTCCCTGTTGTGCCTATGTGCACAGCAGAAGATCCAAAACTTGCTATTTTAGGAGAGTGGACTAATATTGTAGGATAGACGAAAAAGAAAATGTGGACAATTTACTCAGAATGGATAGATTAATAATTATTTTATTCTTATATCTAAAATTGTATTATATATACAACCGTGTCAACCAAATAAAACTATTAATTTTAAAAAATTTCAAACTAGTTGACTAAATAGCTTCTCTCAGCATATCAAAATCAACCAAATTAATTTGGTTGGACTGATTTAAAATTAGAATCCAAGAAATAATATCCTATAAATTGAGCTGCACTATTTATAGCAGCCCATCATTACCTTGGGCAAACTTTTATTAAGAAAAGCCCAGAAAGAAAACCCAGCCCAAACTCTCTCCATCTCTCAACAGTTGCCGGAGAGTCTCTCGCCGCCGGCCGGAGATTTAACTGCGTCATATGTTCTTGTGAAATGTGGAATTCGAATAAGCGCTATTATTTTCCATACGCGTTAATCGATCGTTCGGGAGAGTCTAGCACCTAAGCGATTAATTTGATTTTATTAAATTTTTATATAGTTTAAATATTCAAGCATTTTAATTGCTCCCTCAGTTCCGTATAAATTGTTCATTTTTTTTTCGTCCATCCCCTGATATAAGTTCACTTTTCTAAAATAAGACATTTTTCACTCTCATCAATAAAATATTCATTCCCTTATGACTCACATACTTTAATTATCCTAATCAGTCAAAATATGACAATTTGACCGAGACATAGGGAATAGTACTTAATATTTTTTTATAGTCATACTTAATAGTATCAATTTTTAATTCAACTTTGGGGTACACTTGGACCCCCAATTTATATATATATATATATATAATATTATATATATTTTAACATAGTGTACTCATAATTTATTTTATTTATAAATTATACCCCAATTTTAAATTTCTAGATCTACCCTTAATACATCAATTTATCACCCTGCCCACACCACCTAGTTCAGCTGCTTAACCCGCCCATGTTGCAGTAGGCACAAAGGAGGTAAGAAAACGCTTAAGACCATCGATTATATGATTATTAAATCGGCTGTGGCCATTAAGGTCGAGTTTTACAACATTAGATTAAGTTATTAGTTAAGAAATATATATATATAATTAGGGAAGGTCTTGGGTTAGGCAGACCTAAACGATTTAGGCGGGTTTTATCCATTAACTCAAGTCCAAACCCATATAATATACCCTAATTGGGATTAATAAACCCTATTTGGGATGGGTCAACCCATTTGGGTAAGATAAAACTCGCAAGTTTTTGCCATATAATTATATATTTGGGTATTTTAGATGGATTAATGGTTAAACGTAGGGGTGACAATTTTCGATAAGACACGATAAATCGATACGAACTCATACGATAATAATAGGTTAGTGTTGAGCCTTAATGGGTTTGTATCATTATCGTGTCGATCCAATAAGAACACAAGATTTTCGTGTCGTGTTCGTGTTGTGTTCGTGTCGTGTTCGTGTTATTCGATAACCTATCATGTTTCGTGTCATATTCGTATTACCCATTAAGAAATTAATAAATAATTTTATTATTATTATTATTATTATTATTATTATTATTATCATTATCTTATCATTTATTAACCTAATCTACACAAGTCAATATCGTGTTATCAGATCGGGTTCTTAACAGGTCAATGTCGTGTTCGGGTTCGTGTCGTGTTCGTATTTGATGCTTAATGAGTCATGTCGTGTTCATGTCGAGCATATCCTTCATAGATCGTGTTCGTGTCGGACCTTAATGGATAGTGTTACTATCGTGTCGACACGATAACGATCCGACACGCACGAATTGTCAGTCCTGATTAAACGGCACCAAGGTGTCGATTTTTATATATTTCATTAAATAATTAACCTTTTATTTATTAATATTCTTTTATATTAAATGTAAAAAATGAGAAAAAAGTTCATCACATGATTTACCGAGTTTAACAATTATTCGTGATGATGAAACACATTGAGATTATAACGTTAATTAATAGAATCTGAATTATTGCATGCTTAAAAATTGAAATTGCCATAGACTGATTTAATAAGAAGGTCAAAGAAATTGAAAGCCATGCATTCAAAACCAAAAGAAAAAAACATTGAATTGAAGCAATAATTATGATAATATATGCAGCATTAATATGCAACGGCATGGAAAATCTGCTTAATCAATTTGACGTAAATCTTAAAACCATGCACTTGTTTATTTTCTTAAATTGGGAAATTTTATGTTTAAATAACCCCATTAGAAATCAGCCCTTCATTTTATTATTTATTAATTTATTTTAATAATATTACATTAATTTAAGCTGACATAATTAGATGTTTGTCAAAAATTCGAATTTATACCTCTCAGTCACGAGTAATATATGCTTTCACCACTACATTCGAAGAGGGGACATAATCACATAAACCCTTTATTTTCGGGCAGAAACTTGCGTTAGGCACCCCTAAAAGGTTTAGGCGAGTTTTATTCATACCCAAATGGGTTCATTCATCCCAAATAGGTTTTATTAATCCCCAATTAAGATATATTAAATGGATTTGAGTTGGATTAATGGATAAAACCAGTGGCAGATCTACATGGGGGCTAGGGGGGGCTCCAGCCCCCTAGGCCGAATTTTTTTCGTTTTTATAGTGTCGTGATCCGGCATTTTATGGTATAGCCCCCCTCGTAAAGATGAAAAAAATGATGAAAATATGATATTATAAAATGATTGAAGTTAAGGTTGAGGCCAAAATTTTTTTTCCAGCCCCCCTTACGACATTTTTCTGGATCCGCCACTGGATAAAACCCGCCTAAACGGTTTATGCGTGCCTAACCTAATACCTTCCCTTATTTTCATGTTTTCGTAACTTGGTGTGTTTTTTTAGGGTTTCATAGTGGGATGTTACTAAATATGCAATCTACATATATAAATCGTTTATTTTATTTATTTCTTTTTACTTTTTCTTCATTTTTGTATTCCAATTGTTAAACTTATATATTTTTTTCCAGCTATCTTCATAGAAGAATTAATATATAAAGTCTGTTTTGTTTTGCAAAATTAGATAAAAATTAAAACAAGAAAACGCCAAACAAATAACCTCCACGCGTTTCACTTGCGTATAGAAGTCTTGATTGGGTGCACAATTTAAACCCCTCCACCCTCAAACACTCACCACCACCACCCAACATGATTCCAACTCTCATATTTTCCTACCTCCCCCTACTACTGCTGCTGCCGCCGCGGCACGCCGCCGCAGCCGGAGGCAAGTGGGACTTGCTCCTATCAAACGTCGGCATATCCGCCATGCACATGCAGCTCCTCCACACCGACCGTGTCGTCATGTTCGACCGCGCCGACTTCGGCCCCTCCAACATATCACTACCCGACGGCAAATGCCGCCGCGGCCGCCGCGACTGCACCGCCCACTCCGTCGAGTACGACGTCGCTTCCAACTCCATCCGCCCCCTCATGGTTCTCAGCGACGTCTGGTGCTCCTCCGGGGCCGTCACCCCCGACGGCACCCTCGTCCAAGCTGGAGGCTACAACGACGGCGATCACGCCGTCCGGTTTTACAAGCCGTGCTGCGATGGTTCCTGCGACTGGCGGGAAATCAAAGCCGGGCTCGCGCAGCGGCGGTGGTACGCCACCAGCCAGATTCTACCCGACGGCCGGCAGATTATCGTCGGCGGAAGGCGGCAGTTTAACTACGAGTTCTACCCGAAGTCATCCGCCGCAGACGGCTCTTACAACCTACCGTTTCTCGTCCAAACTAACGATCCCAGAATCGAGAACAATCTGTATCCGTTCGTATTCTTGAACGTCGACGGAAATTTATTTATCTTCGCCAACAATCGAGCTATATTGTTCGATTACACGACCGCCGCCGTGATTCGAACCTACCCCACAATCCCAGGCGGCGACCCGAGGAGTTACCCGAGCACCGGCTCCGCCGTCTTGCTTCCGTTGAAGAGCAGCGGCGGAGCTGAGGTTTTTGTTTGCGGCGGCGCGCCGAAAGGAGCTTTTGTTAAAGCAAACGACGGTGAATTTGCAGAGGCTCTCAACACATGCGGTAGGATCCGAATAAACGACCCGGATCCGAAATGGGTCGTGGAGGAAATGCCATCGGGTCGGGTCATGAGCGATATGTTGCTGCTACCAAACGGGAACGTCTTGATCATCAACGGGGCGGGTACGGGTACAGCCGGGTGGGAAATGGGTCGGACCCCTGCTTTTTCTCCGTTCATCTACTATCCGGATAATAAACCCGGGTCAAGATTCGAGGTCCAAAACCCGACTACCACGCCCCGGATGTACCACTCCACCGCAATACTCCTCCGCGACGGCCGGGTTCTCGTCGGCGGCAGCAATCCCCACATATACTACAACTTCACCGGAATTCTATTTCCGACAGATTTAACCCTCGAATCATTCTCTCCATCGTATCTGGATCCCGAGTCGGCCCACCTCCGACCCGTCATTTCACCCGGTTTGAATCCCAAATTCGGGTACGGGCAAGAAATCTCGATCCGGTTCACCATTCCTCCGGGGAGACTCGACCGGTCTTCGATCACGGTGACGATGATCGCACCATCTTTCACGACTCACTCGTTCTCGATGAACCAGAGGCTTCTGATTCTTGACCGTGGAGATGTAGTGCCCGTCGCAAGATCCGCATACCGGGTTCGAGTCGTGGCGCCGAGCTCCGGCAACCTTGCGCCGGCGGGGTACTATCTTCTATCCGTGGTTCACAAAAGCATTCCAAGCGAAAGCGTTTGGATCCATATCGAGTGATCTGAGACGGTCGATATTGTTGTGTTCAGTTTATAGGTGTTGCATGATTTAATATTTAATGTACAAATGATTATTTTACACGATAAATATTTGTGTACATGATCGAAATTAAAGAAGTGAACGTGTACGTATCGAATAAAGAGAGTTTATAAAAATTTGTAACATCTCTTCTGTTTTTCATTCTGTAATTAAAAAATAATAATTAATTAAATTGTTGTGATTGATTGACTATCATAGATTATGAACTAGATAAAAGACACAAGATTTATGTGATTCAGCGATAGCCTACATCCACGGGAGAGGAGCATAAATCGACATTTATTATCACGAGCAGTGGCAGATCCATAAATTTAAAATTGAGGGTACAATATATGAATAAAAAATAAAGAAAAATGTAAATAATTGATATTTAATATATATTTAAAGTCCTATAATTAACAATAGAAAATATAAAATATTCAAATAAAACTACAGCGATAACTGGGCCCGACTAATCTTACAGTTACTGAAAGCAATCAACAATATTGACGTCATATAATAATTCTTCCATCTCTGTTTCTAATGATGCACTACTTTTACATGGAACACTGATTCACTATTAATTGAGTTTATCTTAATATCTTTTGGCATCGACGAATATGTCACGTCTACTTTTGTTTTGTTATGGAAGAAGGCTCAATGATCGTTTTGCTTTGTCATTGTCTTGTTTTTTAAACCTATATATTCAAAGGGCAACTCACTATTATTATTCTTTACATAAATATTGTAATTTGTTAGCAAAATTTTGATTATTGATAATTTATTAAATGTACAACAAAATTTAAACATTACGAGCAAAAATTCTGAATATTGATATATTTATGAGAAAAATAAATTAAGAATACATTAATTGGAGATATATATAAAAATTATATATGTAAGTATAAATAATATCTGTATATATAGTAAAGAAATTATTTTTCGGGTACAGTTGTACCCCCGTATTTGTATGTATATCCGCCTGATCACTAGTGCAATTGCGATACAAATAAAATTACGTACACAAACACCCCGTACCAGCTCGCTTCTCTCTCGTGGATATAGGCAATTACTCCGCTCCGCTCTTTCCTGGATCTGCAGGTGGATATATATAATTATTGAGACTACATGGCTTATGTAACTATAGTTTTAACATTTACTATTCTAGTATGCAAATGATTTTTTGTCACGCTAAGTGTGTCAGCGGATCTTGGGATTTTGATTTGGTTAAGGTAGGAGTGGTGTAAATGGTAGAGTTGGAGTCAACTAGAAATCTGATTTTCAGTTCAACTTTCATTTTTGGGAAGGTCTTGGGTTAGGCAGACCTAAACGATTTAGGTGGGTTTTATCCATTAACCCCAAGCTCAAACCCTTATAATATATCCTAATTAGGATTAATAAACCCTATTTGGAATGGGTCAACCCATTTAAGTAGGATAAAACCCACCTAAACCGTTTAGACCTCCCTAACGCAAGTTTTTGCCTTCATTTTTTTGATCGATATATATATTGTAGTCTATACAGTTTGTGAATCCCAATTATTGCATCCATATCTTTGGTAGTTTGTTTGTTGAGAAGAGCCGACATGATCATGATGTCATTGAGTACACAACTTTTGGTGGAGTTTTAGATCATCATCAACGAATTCAATCATTTAACAAAAAAAAAATAGGCCAAAATTTAAAATATAATTAAAGATATATATATATATATATATTTTAAAATTTAATATGCCTTCCATCATTTGGCATTAGTCTCATTTGCTTTTTGCACAATTACCAATAAAAAATGGGACTAATGGCAAGAGACGGAGAGTACAAAATATCTATTTTTTTATATATTATATAGCCAATTTATAATAAATTATACAAAAATTAAAGATTTTTTTTTTGCAACGAGATAGTATATTATGATTGCCGAAAATCCAAGTTAACATTTAATTCATGATTTATTAATTCAAAAAGGTTATATTTGTTGGTAATTTTGGGACTTTGTTGTAAATTTCCGATGTGAAATATTTAATTTTGTCGAAATTAAATATTATCAAATTATTCTACGCGAAGAGTAGAAGATCGTGGTGTATTCTCAAAATCGAATTCCGGTGAGTGAGAAATGAATCCACGAAGTACCACGGTTGGTGGGTTTATTAATTACATAAGTGGATTATGTAATAAATGAAGTCTCACATTAATTAATTACAATAATTATTATGTGTATATACACCTTAATGGTTGACGTGTGTAAT
>JAPKLW010001285.1:63566-82918 GCA_026898455.1 Plectranthus barbatus
GTGTATATACACCTTAATGGTTGACGTGTGTAATAACAAGGTGTGCAGTGTATGTAGCACCCGGTGGCGTCCTCGCGCGCCGCCGCTGCCGCCCGCCTCGCCCCGCTGCCGCTGCTCGTCCCCGGTTACCCAGACACAAGACAAACTCACTGCATCTTTATTCTCATATTACTGCAACGTGATTGTGGTGCTGCCTCGTAAAAGACGAAGCCATTTTACCTTTGGAAACGATCGCCGATTAACGAGCACTACATTGGCGAATTCATCTTGCGGGAAGAGGGATTCCTCGATTCGGCTGTTTCTATTTTATTTTTATTTTTATTCATTTACGTACTTACAGTTCTATTTATAATTTATTACAATGTTCTCAGTCTTAAACAACGAATTATCCAACAATATTTGGCTCAAAACATAATCAATTTTCTTTTCCTAAAAAAATGTCTTAGATTTGTACAGTTGATGATATTCTAATTATTTAATTGAAAAAATTGATAGTGTTATTAAATTTGAAAATAAATACTCCCTCCATCCCGTCATATTAGGACGGAAAAGAATGCACAATAACCAATGTGTATTAGTATAGAAGAATTAATATTTTATTGGTGAGTGTGAAAAAATTTGCTATTTTGAAAAATGAGACTAATAAATGGGACGGACCGAAAAGGAATATGAAACTAATATGACGGAACGGAGGGAGTATATAGTTTGGATTGTATTTATCTTACATACATACACAATCCTTACTCTAATATAAGTTGTCTCTACGTTATTGATCGAATTCAAGTGGGCATTTTTTATAAAATATATTCCCTCCGTCCTAGTAGAATTATCACACATACCAAATCGGGCGTTCCAACCGAATTATCATATTTTTAAAAACAACAATTTTTCATATTGAACAATAAAATATTAATCTCACTAACTCAATTTACATTCACAACTCTTAATTTCCGTACCGAAAAGAAGAGTGACTATTATAACAGGACGAAGAGAGTATTAATTTATCTTTCATTAAATATAATGTAAAAATCTTGAAAATACTTGGAGTAATTCAGAGTCTGGGAATACTGGGAGCTCAAAAAATCTCGAAGAGTTTGCAATTTTTTTTAATTCTGGAATATTAAGAAGATGGAAGTAAAACCCAAAATTTGGATGATTTGGATTGATTGGAATCTGTAGTAATGAGAAAGTGAATTTTCTGTAGCGTGAAACTATACCAATATTAAATTCCATTCATATTGATTTTTTTTTTAAATTTTGGTATTATATCTTTAAATATTTATTTAAAATGTATTAAATTGAAATCTTATTTTAAAAAATAAATAACACATGTATACAAATAACCTTCCAAAGTCACATTTTTTAGTATTTTTTTTCCTTTGTTTGAAGGTGTAGTGAACCGGTGCCGGAGTATGGAGTGATCGCCGGTATAGATAAGCACGGACAATGAGCGGCTCTCGTAAGACTTCCATTAGTTGAGCGGAGAGTGACATGAATGAACTGGTCCCACACCAGAACAAGAGGTATTTCGAGGCTATACACGAATGAGACTCTATAGTTGAGGAGAGTTTAAAGAATTTGATAGGTGATATTCATACAAATATGATCCATCATCTTTTCTGGCACCTATTAGCACACAGGGAAGGACTTGTGTTGGTTTGTGGGATCAGCCCGTCATTCTGGAAGCCGGTCCAGGCCATTAGTGGGTAATGTGGCTGACTTCGGGTGAGTTCGTTCGGGCCTTGGGACCGGGGCGTTGCAAAAGGTTTCTTTTGATTAATTCAAGTGCATCATTATAAGTCACGAAAGCTTTGATTTGATCTTGGTTTTGCCATCGTCTATTTGGATTGTAAATCCCTTCAAATAAGTCCAAATTTAGTTTATAGACCCTTTTGAACTTCGTTTTATTGTACTCCCTCCGTCCCACACGAATTGTCTCTCTTTCCATTTTCGTCCGTCCCACATGAATTGTCCCCTTACTTAAAATGGAAAATTAATACACACTCACTAATAAAATATTAATTTTATCTATCTCTACTACATTGGTTATTGTGCTGAATCCCATTGGGACAATTCCCATGGGACGGAGGGAGTAATTTGTTAAAATACCTTCTTTTTTTTTTTCGTAAATTTGGCAATTAGAGAGAGAGAGAGACTTATACATTATAAATTGAGTTTCATGGGTGTAGTTTAGCGAAGTTGCTACGTAATATTATTTAGATAAAACAAAGTGGATATACGACCTATCATATTCTATATGATCATAAAATGCATTTTATCTTCTATTTTGGACCCTTTTCGTACGAGATTCATTTTTTTTTTAATTTTTATGCAATTTTAGTAAGTAATATTATAATGGCAAAAACGTATATTAGACGAATTTATGATTTTTTTATGGTATGGATTTAAATTTATTCATATATTTTAATTAAATTTATTTAATTCTTATTTAGTAAATAACACATTTTTATTCAATAAATTAGTTAAACTGGTCAAAATAATTTGATTTTGTCAATTCGATTAGTATTGGCCAAATCGTACATGCCCTAGTGTCTAAATTTGACCGGTTGTGGAGTTATCAATTAATAGGAAGATCTATTTCTGTATTAGCTGTAGACATGAATAATTTATAACTAATTTTCTGTTTGCGCGTTGCATAGACTATTATATTCTTACTAATAACTTATTATTAAATAATATAAATTTTACATATTATATGGATGAGTACTATATAGTAGTAAAATATTAAAAATCTAAACACATTCATTTAAGAAATATTAATTTTATTTGAACTTGAAATAATATTTTCTTATTCAAGGAACCGCTCAATTGAACGTTGTATCTCCGTTGTTGTCTATCTTGCACACACATTAGTGTTTTTTTTTATAAATCTTTTATTTGTCCTCTTATTGATATACAGTCTACTTTAATGTCATACAAAAAATGCTCAATAATCAAAATTATATTCAGCGCGATAAAAATATTGTCTTCTCTAAACATTTTTGCATAATATGCATGATGAGATCTTAGAATACAAATATAACTTTCAATTTATATTTACACTAATTGTAGATTATTTTAATTAAAAAATGTACCATATGAATTCAGAAAAATAAATTATAGAGCATGTTCTTGTATTATAACATTCTTAATTAATATTACTACAATCTACACTCTTATAAATGAAGGATATAAATATTATTAGTCACAAATAATAGTATGAACAAATTTCGTGAGCGAAAATAATTTAACTTGTGTGTGTGGGTCCAAGTTGATTATCAGCTAACCTAGAAAAAACAGTCAATTAGTTAGATAAAAGCTTAAGACAAGTAGGAGTTAAGTATGATTCAATTAGACACCAACAACTAAGATTTGTTGTTGGATTTCAAAGATATTTGAGTTGTGCAGTGCAAACATATAACTGAAAGCAAATTTAAGAAACATAATATTTATAGTGGTTTAGGAGTCAAAAGTCCCTACATCCACTCTTCTTCCATTGCGAAAAGAAATCTTCCAACTCCAATTGCTTTTAAATACAATTACAACTTAGTTTTTCTACTGACAGGAGACTTTATCTTCCTATGGTCACAGAGTATTGTAACTTAGAATTTTACCACACTTCATGCTAGTCTTTTCAGCTTTCTCTTGGTTGAAGATTTGTGTTCTCTTCACAAATGTTTAATTGAGTTTAATATTTATTCACAAGTGAACATTAGAATATTCTCAAAACCTTGTTCAAGAACTGTTATTTTCGATGGTCTTGTCTTAAAAACATGCAGTTCTCTCATGCTTATGAATGCACCATGAGGTTTGAGAGCTACACCGAGAGAGATAACTTCAACAATCTTTATCAGCAAGATCACTTTATAGGCAAAGGAGAGTGAATTTGAGATGAAAATGTTTATCTTTGTATTGCATAATTCAATATACTTTTTTCATTAAAGTTTATAGGTGTAAGCCTCTCGCAATTTAAAAACAAACTTTTTTTTAAGAACTTTAATTCTCGATTGGTATTTGTAATCTTTCATGCATGTTGTTCTTAATATTATAATAGTATTAATTTGGAACAATATTCACTCACACTTGTCACACAAGTTTTATTTTGCTGCAGTGGATTGAGATACTAAATTCAAATAAAAATGAAGAATAAGGAATCGGAGTTTAATGGAGGAACTGGTTGAGTAAAACATTTAAACTCAAGATTGTGATTGTTGATTCCACATTTATCACTTAAAATAGAGTAGAAATTTGAAACATGGCGTTTCGAATTGACTTACTCAAGTCAGTTGGGGTTATAAAAAATATTACTCAATAAAATATTTTTAAGTAAATTTGACAAATACACTAACAATTTAATCAGATGTTGGGTTTCAAATAAATAAGCAAGCAAATAAATAAATTGTAAGTAACACCAAGTTTGTAGAGATTTGGATACCAAATATCCTATGTCCACTCTTAGATCCAAAAGATGGGAAATAACTAAAAATATTTTACAACATAATGCAAATGAACTTCTTGTGATTTCAACCAACTCATGCGTCCTCTAGATTCTAGGTTGCTTTAGGTAGAGAGCTTTACCACGAATCGTCGCTATGCCCCTAACTCACACCAAACTTACAAATTTTACAACGAACGCGCCACTAGGCTTGAGGGTTGTAATAGTTGTGATGTTTAGTTCTTCACACAACATAGAAAGATGAGAAGTTGTTTCTCCTCGTCTTGGATTTAGTTATCTTAGAGATAAACTAAACTCTGAATCTCAAGCTAGACAACTTGGAGTCTCGTGTTTGAAACATGGTGACTGCTTTTAAAATATAGAGATTCCAAATTGGTTAATGCTGATAACTTTCATGTGTCTATATTCATTTGTATGTCTCTGCTAATCTACTAAGGTATTTATAGGGAGAAAGACGACGCTTGTTTCCATCTGGAAAGTAGTCATTTGGTAGTAACTGGGCATACTGTCCTTTCTTGAAATATGACAGTGATTTATGCAGAAACACAAATTTTTCATTAGAACGACTCTTTTACGCCGGTCCGAAGAATCTCAATTGGATCTTCAATCTGACTTATGAATGATAAAACCTTAGTTCTTTTTTATCTCCATTAAATTTTCCAGTTAAGTCATATAATAAGTTCCTCATTGTTTCACCGAATTCATTTTTTCTCCAAATTACCGACGACACAAAGACGACGACCGACTTGCACAAATGGCGGTCGCTATCTTTGCTTTATGGGTCACCGAATGTGTTTTTAAGCTCAAAATTTGATGCAATTTTCATATCTTTTTTTATTTGTACAAGTTACAGATATAAATATAGGGTTCCAAAGTTCAAAAATTGTATGTCGTTCATTATTTTAGAGTTTGAGAATTGGGAGAAAACAAAGAATGAAGGAGAATTCAAAATACGAAGATTAAAGACCCAAGATTGAAGATCACGGTTATTTAGTTTTATGTTTTTTTATCTCTATATCTTTCTTCTTTTCTGTTGATGTAATTTAGCATGTGTAGCTAAATTCAGTTTGGATTCTAAGGTTTGGATTTGTGATGGATACTTTATTTAATTTGATTTTCCTTTTCCATTCGCATTCCGATTATCCTGGATTTTGATTATTTGCTTGATATTGATTATTGATGGCAGATTGATTGATATTTCTTGAACTGAGAGGTCTAGGTTAATCAATAAGTTGCATGATAATTAGATTTGATAAATTGAATGTATGAGAGGAATTTGATGTATTAAAGGGTTTAAAAATTAAAGTTTTTAATAAAGAGTGTAATTCTTTCTGCGCATCCGAGATGAGTCTTTAGGAATTTTATTTTCATGTTATGGTTTAGAATTCGAGAGAATCGCCTGATAACATATTCGTGATTAACCCATGTATTTGGAAATTAAATTGGAATTGAATTGAATAATTATTTTGCATAATTATTCATTGTAGCATATAATCCTGGAATCCTGTTTTCTGCATATTTTATAAATAAATATTTTGTTTCCTTTTAATTATTTACTTCCAAAATTGCCTAGTGTAATAAACCAATCCTTTATCAAAATCTCTAAATAGTAGTAAGATATATGTGTTAGAGTGCTTAATTATATTTCGAGCCTGCAATCATTGTCTTCGATATTTTTATTACTTGTCATCTAAAATGGTATGTACACTTGCAGAATAACGTGTTGCAAAACAGGCTATCAAGGATATGTGTTTTTATTTATTTGATTTTATTCAAAAGTTATTTTCTGATTGAAAACAAAATCACTCTCTATTTTGGATTTTCTCAAACAAGTTGATAAACTGTGTCCAATACATAAAATACTTTCGTTGCATTGTCCATGTGGATTCGACAACCTTCGGATTACTATAAATTTATTTGCTCACTATATTATAATTAATCTGTGATTTTCACGGTGATCAGTGACATCAGTTAAGTAAAAATTCGATTGCAATAATTAATTTTGATAACCAGAACTGACCATTCCTAATCAATTCTAATATCTGAAGAGCAAGACATAACATTTTGCACTGTGTGTACAACTCTCATATTTTAGGACCAACAATCGTCAATTATAAGTTGTCCCCCTTCAGAGACAGTCCATCATAATCAACACATTTCACATTTGAAAAGTGATGTATTGTGTTTGTACCCCTTGCTATACTTTATTAACACCAAAATTACCTTGTCCAATGCAACCTACAACAAATCAATCAATAAATAAATTATTTACACTAAATTTGTGAGTTATAAATTTCTAATTACACACCTGGATAATAGGGAAGGAAGGATACTGCATATAAGAGCGGAGATTCCTAAAAAATGACTCCAATACTACCTTTTATATTCAGACCTAGCATTTGGCCCTCCTTAATATCACAACATCACCCAAAGGGAAGCCAAGGACATGGATACTCAAGCTAGATTCAACATCGTGTCAAATATGCCGTTTCCTTTGGCGGATCTACACCTTAGCCGGATTTTTTTTTTTGTTTTTAAAGTATCGTGATCCGGAATTTTTTGGATTAGCGCCCTCGTAAAGAAGAAAAAATTGATGAAAATAAGGAAAAAAAAATATGTTATGAAGGATTGAAGTCTAGTGGAGGCAAAAAAAAAATTCAGCCCCATCGGGGATTTTCTGGATCCGCTAGTACTAACCTGGTTGCGTCAATAGTTGGATGCCTCTTTAGAAAAGAGTTAGAAAATGGCATTCCACGCTCATTTACAGAAGGCTCATTATTAGTAGAGCAAGGTGGGAAGGAAATACTTTTTTTAAGGGAAGGTCTTGGGTTAGGCATGCCTAAACTATTTAGGCGGATTTTATACATTAACCCAAGTTCAAACCCATATAATATACCCTAATTGGGATTAATAAACCCTATTTGGGATGGGTCAACCCATGGGTAGGATAAAACCCGCCTAAACCGTTTAGGTCTGCCTAACACAAATTTTTTGCCTTTTTTTTTAAAGGGGCTCGTGTGCCTCTGCGAAGAATTTGGGGGCCAAATTGATACTCTAGAGGAATCAACCCATCCCATTATTCGTCCTTGGCATCATACCACCTCATCCGACAATGTTGCTTTGACCGGCTAATATGAAGATAGCAGTTGATGTGGTGGAAGATATGGTGAAAGCAAAAGTTAACGCATTTAGAATGATAACACTGCATATGATTTTTACTGCTACATTTCCTTTCTTTTGGATTTGTAAAATTGAGAAGACTAATGTGCTTTTTTTTTTCTTTGACCAAAATAAGAGCAATGTGTTTGAATTTCAAAGAAAATCATGAAATAATGCACACGTGTATATAGCACTTAGTTCGGTGGATAAATAGTAATATTAATGAATGTGACAAATTTTTACTACTTTATCCACCAAAAAGTGTTCATATATTTGTGTGTGAGCATCATTTCGCAATTTTCACATTCTCTCATTTTGCTAAGAAAATATTATTCTCCTCAAGTATAAAAATCAAGCAGTATGTCAGTAGAAATAACATATAATGTGATCATTCTACTATTTATGTTAGCTTTTGCTTGTACCACATCAACGGCTATCTTCATCTTAGCTGGCCAAAACAACATGGTTGACCGAGACAATACATTCACCAAGACGGAAAATATGAGAGAAGGTCTCAGGTTAGGAAGCCTAAACGGTTCAGGTGAGTTTTATCCATTAACTCAACCCAAACTCATCTAATACTTTAATTGTGAATTAATAAACCCTATTTGGAATGAGTGAACCCATTTGGGTATGGATAAAACTCGCCTAAATTATTTAGGCATGCCTAACATAAGTTTTTGCCAAAACATGATGATTGATTCCTCCAAAGTATCACTCTAATATTTTGCCTCAATAAAGGTTATGTTTTGAAAAATGCGCACGAGAATTATATGACAGGTTGTTGAACCTATCTTGAGCATTCTTGTCATTGGCTGCCGGAGGATTTTTATTAGGCGATATTCTGGTACCAAACCAAATTTAACCGATTTCAAAAACTTCAAACCCCCAGTTTGAAAAATTAAATTTCAAACCAGCCAAACCATGAACACCCCTAGTTACAATAGTTAAAGGTACATTTGGATATCTAAACTTATAATATTTTCAATCAAGTTAGTTCACATAAAAAGTGACACTTCTAGTTTTTTGGGTTAATTTTGTTGAGCTTATCACAAAACAAATGTCAATATTTTAAGATGAAGCATATGAAGAAAGATGTCTTAGTTGCTAAATTTGCATAAAGAAGCGTATGCTTTACACCAGAGTAAACCAATGTGAGTGTTTTAGTTCAATTGAAGTCTCTACTTTTATTTTTTCCATTTCACAAAGAAATAACATGCAATCGCATATAAGCTTTTTATGTTAAAATTATTTATAAAATGTTAATGTAAACTTTTGTCATGATATATAAAAATAGTTTTTACCTTTCATAGTCAAATGAACTTGAAATATTACCTTTTTGGAATGAATGTATTCATATCTTCTTCGATAGTATGATAAGATCCTATAATAGACCATAACATGTGATGGATTCAACTTCAAGATTCATACGTTAACAAGGGGATAAATACAGAAGACAAAGCCATAGTTGTCTATACAAATAATAAAAGAATTTTCTTTCTTACAAAAATATTTTCATTGAAAGATTAAATTTTTACATAAAACTAAATAAATTGTAATATTATTTGACAAAGATATATAGTAAAACTATCCTCTAGAAGAAATAATATTTTTAATATAAGTTTTTATTCAATAATTTAATTGAGAAAAGTCATACCCATTTGGACTATTACACACAACAAAAATCTCCAATTTAATAAACACATCACAAAAATACATTTTTATGCTATATTTAGGTTTTCGGGCATACTTTTTCAAAAAAAAAAGGAATTTTTAATATTAATATGATTTCAAAAAAGATCTTACAACAAGAGAGTTATTGTTGAAATTAAGGAGAAAGTAATAGGTGACACTAATCATCAATTATACTTGAGTTTGACTAATAAATATATTAGTCATGTGGTATTTTGCATTAGGACTTTTAGAAAAATGAAAAGATTGAGGGTTCCATATGTTCTAGTAGATGAAGTTAATTTCCAAGTCTTTATGTAACTATCTAAATATTGGCGTCATCATGATCATCCATGATTTTTTTACGCTTGGAGTTCCTTCAAATGCATCCTGTTGGGCTCTAGTGCTAGGTCAACTATCAGTTGGTCTAGCCATCTGATATTCTCATGGTCTAAATCGTGCATGTGCCTTCCATTCTTCACACAGTAGCTCCAAGGGATGTCCTACTGAGTCCTCCTCTAGATCACTCTTTGGGGCCGCCTCAATATAATCTTTGGGTGCAACTAACAATTCCATGAGGGTTCGGGATAATCCTGCTTTGTCATCATATATTTGCGGCTGGACGAGCTTCTCTAGAACAACCAATCCGAGGTCCTTTTCGGGGATAGCAAAATCTGGTGTATCGGTCTCTCATGAGGGCAATAAATCCTTTTAAGTCACCATCATATGCTGCTATTCCGAACTCCAGATATGTAGTCCTGTATCGGGCCTTCGCCCATTCTCTCCAAAATGACGTCAGTAAGTCGATCAGTCTCATAATACCCTCATAATACCCTTGGCTGACGAGACTTCGAGGGGTGAGCGTCAAAACAAAGTTGGTAATAATCGGTGAAAAATTATGGAATAGAGTCCCAATTTTGGTCAGACTCCATTCAACAATTTCTCACCGAATACTACCAACTTTGGTCTGACACTCACCCCCACGGAGTCTCGGCAGCCGAGGATATTATGAGATTAATCAACTTACTACTATACCATATTGGAGAGAATTGGTGGAGGCCTCATACAGGGCTACATGTCTGTGGAGTTCGGAGCAGAAACACACAAGGGTGACTTAGAGAGATTTATTGCCTTCATCAGAGGCCGATACAAGATTCCACTATCCCCCAACAGGAACTCATGGAACAGTTGTTCTAGAGAAACTCGCGCAACTAGAGACAAATGATAACGGAGTAGGACCATCCTGAGCCCTTATGAAGTTGACACTTGCCGCTAAAGATTACATTGAGGAGTCCCCAGACAGTGAGCCTTAGGAGGACTCGGTAGGACAACCCTTAGAGCTATTGTATGAAGAATGAGAGGACATTACGATCTAGACCGTGAGGATGCTAAGTGACTGACTGGACCAATTGATAATCGACCCAACACCAAAGCCACAATAGGAAGCAGGTGGAGGAACTCCAAGGGAATGATGTGAAGATGACGACGACGATGATATTTAGATAGTAACATAAATATTTAAAAGAGTATGCCCCTATAGAATTCAACTCCATCTAACTAAATCATTTTCCAGAACATAAATCGAACCCTCAATCTTTTGTTTTTTCTGAAAGTCTTAATGCAAAATATTACATGGCTAACTCACCCTAAGTATAACAGATTATTAATGTTATCTATTACTTTGGCTCGAAGATTTTTTACGTTGAAAAAATCTACAAAAAAACAAAAATACTATAATGATCATAACTAGCATAAGGATCAAAAAACTGGATCAAAAAATAAACTCAATAACTAATGCAAATTTGCTCACTCCAAATTTAGTACGCTGTACACCAATATTGAACCAATTTGATAACTTAATAGTTCCACTAATGAATGAGAAGCACTAGGACCATTGTTTCTCCAAACAAATAAATTACCGAAAAGCTCATTAGTAATTGCATCACAAATACAGAGGCTGCACAAATAATAATCAATCTAAATTACCAATACACAAACACCATCACAAATTGCAATCCAATAAAATATCATATAAATTCTAATGTCAAGAACTTTCAAAATATTTCCATAAATTCAAATGCAATTCATTAAAGGCTGATTCTAAACACAACCACGTTTTTTCTTCCTACAGCCCTTCATAAAAAATATATTGTAACATTCCAATTTTATCCTTTATCCTGAATTTAATTTTTATTAAATAAACTATTGTTCAAATATGTAGCCCAATAAAACAAAACTACATAAAAGTAAAATCAATTTCATCATGAAATAATTAAATATCAAAACTCCCCGAAACCTTCACCGTCTTCTACCAAAATCAACAATCGACTTTTTTTGAAATTGTTATAGTTCTATTTTTTTTTTCGGAACTGACGACGATCATGAAGCTATTAATTTATGTCACCCTTAAAAGCGAAAACCACCAATTCATACACTTTTACAACTCGTCAAATTTTTTCATCTGGTTTGATCATGATTAAACGTATCAAAAGTATGTGTAACAATGAAAATCAGCAACCCTTTTCCCTCTATATTTGAAGTTTCATCATTCCTTACGAAAAATTCCCTCTAAGAATTTCAAATTAAAAGACACAGCTTCTTTGAGGTGTTGCTTGGAAAACCCAGAAAACAACTCGTGGATATAAATGAGAAAGGGAAAAAAAAAACATAGTGGAAAACTTACAATGAAAATAAGGTTAGTAAATTGGGATGAGAGAACATGAATAGGCAGATTGAAGAATATGACAGAAAACTCTAAAAGCCATTAAAATTAGATGAATCAATTACGATACCAAAAAAAAATTGAACACTAATAGTACACTATATAAGAACACGAGACAGTGAAGTAGTTTTTGGAGAAATATAATTTTTATTTTACGGTGAGATTGATTTTTATTTTAGGGGTTGTATTTTAAGGGGGCTACATAATTTCAAAAATTTTAAATTATGGTTATAAAGATAAAATTGGAATATTATATTTTATTTTTTCAAATGGGTTGTAGGGAGAAAAAATGTGGCTGTGTTTAGAATCACCTTTCATTAAATTGCTCTATCAAATTTCAACCATTCGTTCCAAATTGCAACAAAGAATCCGACAAAAAATTGCTCCAAGAAATTCGATTTCAACAAATTTCTCCAAATATTTTATTTTAAATAAACCATCGAAATATCATAAAAGAAACGAAATTTGCTAATATTCGTATAAATAAATTGAAAAAAAAAATGCTCCAAGAAATTCGATTTCAACAAATTGCTCCAAATATTTTAATTTCAATAAACCATGGAACAGTATCATAAAAGAAACAAAATTTGCTAACATTCGTACAAATCAATTTAAAAAAAAAGACACAATTTGTATGAATTCATTTGGGCATATATCGCAAGAAATTGACACAAATTGGATAAAAATAAACCGTCACAAATGAGTAAAATATGCAATTTCGTTCAATCTTAACTTCTGATCTCAACAACTCATCCAACAATTTAATAAACAAAACAAAATTTCCCAACATTCGTGTAAATAGGCAAAAAGGGCACAATTCGTATCAATTAAGTTGGGCATATATCGCAAGGAATTGACGCAAATTGTACAAAAAATAAATTATAAAGATTAGTACTCAATCGTGAATGGGGTTCCAACAAGGGAAGCCTCCGGCAACTGTTGAATGATTTTTTTAAAAAATAAATCTGGTCAATATTTTAGGATTTTATGTTTTTTTTGGTAGGAATTATGATTCCGACCCGTATCGAGAATCGGGGTAGATCCAATTTTTAATCATTTATTCATGGCAAAAACTTGTGTTAGACACGCTTAAACGGTTTAGGCGGGTTTTATATCCATACCCAAATGAGTTCACTCATCCCAAATAGAGTTTATTAATCTCCAATTAAGATATATTAAACGGGTTTGGGTTGGATTAATGGATAAAACCTGCCTAAACCGTTTAGGCGTGCCTAACCTGAACTCTTCCCATTATTCATTGATTGAATCGGGTAGGAATCAAGTTAGAATCCGGTAGGAATTTGGGTCTGAATCGGATCTATTTACAATATTTAAATAAAAATTACTCCCTCCGTCCCATGTAATTAGTCCCATTTGGTTTTGGCACGATAACCAATGTTAGTGAGTGTAGTGGAATTAATATTTTATTGATGAGTGTAAAAAAGTTTGCCATTTTAGGAAATGGGACAATTAGATGGGACGGACAAAAAAGGCAAATGGGACTAATTTCGTGGGACGGAGGGAGTATATTTTTATAAGAATTTTAAAATTTCATCGGAATCCAATCAAGAAACAAGGTGGGAATCGGGTCAACATTTGAATAATTATTTAAATCATATAAATATTAAAAATTCATTCAAATTTTTTTTTTTAAATGTAGACTTCACAACCTGAATTTGACAGAAAAAAAAATTATTTTTAGTATTTTGTGATGTGTTATAAATTGAAGATTTTGCTAAATGTGTATTAGCCAAAATGGGTATTTCATGACTTTTCTCATTTTTTTTGCGATATGCTCAGTGAATATTTTGATGATGTGTTTTTTGAATTTGGATGTTTCAAAATATTCTCACAATTTAATACATATATATTATAACATGATATATTTAATTTTTCTATATGTAATTTAAAAAGATACTTTAAAATATTTTTGATATTGCGAGAATATTCTTCTTATATTATGAATAAAGTAAAACTCTTTATGTATTATTATCTACAAAACAAATGTCCTACAAAGTTGAATTAACTTTTCTTAAATCTTAAATATTGACTAGTCACACAAATAAGGTTAATTAGTTCTTTTAAAAAAATTCAGTTTAATTTTTCATTATGAGACTTTTTAAATAACTTTAAGATTACATCTATTTACTTGTTTACTTTAGATTTGAGATCTTATTTTTAAAGTAATATTTAAGGTATTAATTTATGTTAAGAATTCCAGAAAAAATTCTCCTACCGTGAGATAACATGAGTTTAAATAGTTGAAATGCCAATTTTAATAGTTGATAGATTAATTGATCCTAAAAGTATTTTTCTAAAAATATATATATTTTGAAGTAAAAATTAAAGGGAAAGTCTTGGTTAGAGAGGTGGGTTTTATCCATTAACACAAGTCCAAACCCATATAATAAATTTTAATTGGGATTAATAAATCCTAATTGGGATAAGTCAACCCATTTAGTAGGATAAAATTCTCCTAAATCGTTGAGGCATGTAGCAAGTTTTTGCCAAAATTAAATCTTATAAGTTATATGCTTCCAAAAAAAAAAAAAAAAACGGAAAATAGAAAGAGCACTTACGTTAGTTCATCCTCGACCTCGCATGCAGCAGCGCTCCTCCGGCGCCGGTGAATATTCCGGCTAGCTGGTTGCGATGGTGGTGCTGGACGGCTGCTCTGGAAGCAACAGCAGACGGCGGCTGGGACTTGGGCAACGGGAAGGGGTGGATCGGAGGCTGGTGGACGGCCCCCGTCAAGATCATCTACTGTCAAGGGACTACCGCCGGCCCACTCCCTCTCAACCCGTCAGATCTGATCTACCTCTCTCTCTCTCTCTCTCTCTATCTCTCTCGCTCTGACTGTAGGGCCGCCGGAGAAGCATTTGCATCTCGCCGTGATACAAACCCTAGGTATGGTTTCCTTTACCTTTCCAAGTGCAAGTGTTCAATTAGCCAGCAAAATAGACAACACAAATGTAAGACGGTGAGGGCTGAAACCGAACTCTTACCACTGCAGCAGAGCTGCGAGCTAGACGGAGGTCTACCAGTGCCCACCGGAGAAGCTCTCTCTCTGCAGGGGAAGGAGAGGAATTTTTCAGTTGTCGTTGTGTGAGAGAGAATTAATGGGGGCAGTTCAAACTTCACGTGATGTGAGAGAATAGCAATTGAAGTTGTACATTAGAAAAGTGAAACACGCTGAAAGTGAAAAAAAAAAAAAAAAAAAAAAAAGTAGAGACACAGCAATTTGGGAAAGTGAAAAGATAGGTGAGTTCGTAAATTTATTAAATAAATAATAAACTAATATATATGTATTTGTAATTTCTGGGCACCTAAAATATATATAGTGTTTTTGTTGTTACTCCCTCCGTCCAGGTCTAATTATCCACATTTGACCGGATACGATAACCAATGCATGTGAGTAGTAGTGGGTGATAGTGGGATAAATATTTTATTGATGAGTGAGAGAAATTTGCTATTTTATGAAAGTGGACTAATATTGTAGAACAGACGAAAAAGAAAATGTGAACAATTTACTTGGGACGGAGGGAGTATTATCCTTTGTAATGCACTTGGTTGTTTTTCCATATCTTTTGTATTTCGATTGGTAGAATTTAGGGAACAAGAAATGGGAGGAAGTTTGCAGAGAGGATTTTTTGGGGGAGAAACAGATTTTGTTTTGATAATTTTTGCTTGCTTTCTTCAGTTGTGCACCATACAAAAGGATGTTCCTTAACAAAGTAATATGAAATTACTTTTCTTATTGAACTGTGAATTTCTCTTACAGATTTTCTGGGATGCTGTTGGCCCCAATACTAAACAAAATAATTTCTAAGAAATAATTGATGGCTGACAAACGACACACTAAGAAAATGGGGAGAAATTATTTTACTCTTATGATTGAAACACAAAATACTCTTATATTTTTTTGATGATGAAATACCAGCAATACTATTACTCCCTCCGTCCCATAACATTAGTCTTGTTTCATTCCGGCACAGATACCAATGCAAGTAGAGATAGAGAAAATTAATATTTTATTAGTGAGTGTGCATTAATTTTTCATTTTAGGAAAGATGACTAATGTTTGGGACAGACGAAAAAAGAAAACAGGACTAATGTTATGGGACGGAGGGAGTACTATCTATATATATATTAAAACAATACCGGATGCAATTTATGGTAATATATAAGTTCATTAATTGTTCATTAAATGGACTACTCACTTCATTAATTATTTTGTAAAATATTCTATATTTATCTCACTTTGATTTTTCATCATTTTTTTCAGGAAGGACTTTTGGAAATATCTCTAAATTAATTATGGTGAAAGAGGAAGCAACAACTTAATTGGATTATATGGAATTTTCGTACAACAATATTTTAGAGTCTTCAATGGACATGAATCAAAATAAAAAAATTATTGGTGGTATTGAATAAAAATTATTTTAATTTTACATTTAAGACTTTTGAAAAATATCTCTAAATTAATTAGGGTGAGAGAGGAAGCAACAACCTAATTTAATTATATGGAATTTTCGTACAACAATATTTTAGAGAGCATGGCATGAACATGAATCAAGATTAATAGTTATTGGTGCAATTGAATAAAAATTATTTTAATTTTATATTTAAATATTTTTGTCTAGAACCTTATTTAATAATTTTAATTATACAATTTATTTTAGTATAATATACTTACTAAATATATAAATATTGCATAATAGAATATAGAATATCACAGAGTTAGAAAGCGATCATCTACAAAATAGTACAAGATCATATATATATATATATATATATATATATATATATCTATATATATATTAAAACAAAACCGGGGGACAAATATGTAAAATACTGCTAATGTTAAAACATAATTAATGTAATAATTAACTATGCATAAAAATGAAGTTGATGTAATAAATATGAAAAAGATATGGATGTATAGTAAATTATTTTAAATATAAGATATCACATATATTTGAGATAGATGAAGATTGAGATAAAAATTTGAATTAGAAAAATAAATACATTCAAAAAATTAGTCAAATATATTTTTGTGATTTAAAAATTTTTCTGGGAATATTAATATATATTTTCGTTGAGAAGATTGAAAATACAAAATGAAAAATATTAAAATTATTAAAATATATATATTTTAAATATTATGAAAATTAAAAAAATAATAAAAAATTTAAAAGAAATATTTGAGATAATAATTTGGAGTGTATAATTTTAATTCTTATTTTTCATAATTTTTTTATTGTAAATTTATTAGATATGTATATATATTTTTATCTTTTTTTTATTTTGAATATATCATATTAATTATTTGTATAAAGCAATATTTAAAATAATAATTTTGAGTGTATAATATTAAATTCTTATTTGCTCCTAATTATTTTGATCGTAAATTTTGTTATATACATATATATATATATATATATAAATGATATGCTGCCCACCTTATAATGAGCTTCTGTGAGCTACAACATATATTTTTATTTTTTTTTAATAAAATTTTATTTTTCTAATCATTTATTTTTTATAATTTTAATTTATTATAGTTTTAATTAATTTTATAAATTCAACCGTAGGGTTCATACATCCAATTAGGGTATATTATATTCTTGTAGCTCACGAAAGCTTACCATAAGGTGGGCAGCATATCATTACTCTCTCTCTCTCTCTCTCTATATATATATATATATATATATATATATAAGGGAGTGATCTAGGCTGAACAGGTCTTTGTGAATGAACAGAGAACAATATCTAACCATCCATTCCCTAAATCAACGTCCCATATTTTAAAATGTCGTGTATCATTTTTTTGCTGCAAACGTATCATTAAAATGGCATTTTAGGAACAGGAAAAAAAATGCGCACGACTAAAAACTGAAAGTCGATCTTCACGGCTACAGTTACCAAATAGATTCAACCTACGATCTTGTCAAAATTAAACCAAAATTTAGGGTGGTTGTTGAGTGTCATTAATGGCTGCTAATTAAAACAAAAAAGGTCAATTGAAATTCAACGAGAGAAGAACTTCCAAACACCGTGAAGTGCGACAGGTTGAAGAAGGTCGAATTTCGAAGTTTTCCGGTGAGATTATATCATTTTTTGTGCAGTATCTTCTGAAATTTTCTCTAGAATAGATTAGTCGAACACCAATATGTGTTTCGGTGATTTTTTTTTTCAATTTGTAACTAGGGTTGGTTGAACGAAGAACGACGGCCACAAAATTAACCATTAATGGGTCCGACGAATAAAACCACCGTGGGTGCTTCATCTTCAGTTACGAATTCATTCCATTTGCTATTTTGAATCATTTTTGGCGAATAATAAACAGATTTTAGATTGTTGTAGCAATTGTTGTAGCAATTCAGAATTTCAATATCATTTTCTTTATGTAAAAGTATCATTAAAAAGCATTATCTGTATCATTTTTTCAGATTTGTCAATAGCAACGCGGGAAATTTAAAAATTTTAAATATGCAAGCTTTAACATATTATTCGTTTTAATGTTAGATGTAAAATTGTTTATCAGTTTTTGAACTTAAACATAACATTTTTTTGATGTACATGATTTCAGAATAGATGAAGGAAAAAAGTAATTAAAACAATTGTTGTATAAATTCAAAATTTGAAATATCATTTTCTTTCTGCAAAAGTATCATTAAACAACATTATCCGTATCATTTTTTCAGAATTGAAGTTAGAAAAATAGCAGAAATTAATATCATTTTTATGATGACTTTATGTCATTTTATCAATAGGTTTTGTATCATTAATTATGTTTTCATCCTCTTGACCGTCAAGAATATATGTTCAGCATTCCCATCAATGTTCAGCCCAACAATTCTACAACGACTGAAAGAATAAAAAAGTATACATTCCAACGAACAAGAAATGAAAAAAAACTAAACATATAAAATAATAGCTTGTATGTCCTCCATGGTCGTTCGTACAAAAATGGCGCAAATGGACGTTCGTAAAACAAGAAAAAAAAATGAAAAACTGTATAATTAAGGCGATGATGTTAAAAATAAATTAATGGCAGTAGTTAGAAAGGATAGAATAAAGAGGAACCTAAAAAAGAGATGATATAAATCAAATCTTGAGTAAATATTGCAGCTACCAAACTTAATAACCGTCCATAATTTAATTCCACTAGATTACCCATACTACCCTTAATGAAATAAAAAAATAATATTTAATTGACACGTGTCATTAATTGAGCCGCTGGATTAGATAAATCAAATGTAGGATTTATGTTCACTGTTCATTCACAACACTTAGTTCAGAAATGAACGCAACTCTATATATATATATATATATATATAT
>JAPKLW010001285.1:94359-125315 GCA_026898455.1 Plectranthus barbatus
AGATCCAGTGAGAAAACTCTTAACGTGAGAAAGTGAGAAAGATGCTTGATTGCATTCACGGCATTGCTTGATTGTATTCAGGTCGTTGCTTGATTGCAATGTTGCTTGATTGTGTTTTAGTTGTTGCTTGATTGCATTTTAGTTGTTGCTTGATTCAATATCAACCATTGATTTTTTTAAATCTGATGGACATGATTTATTCTTTTTTCTCACATGGGGATTTTTTTTTTACATGATCCCTCCTCTATATATATATATATATATAACAAAGTGGTTGCAAAACTAATATCAAATCGGACATATAATTAGATTGGATTCAGTATTTAAGAATATTAATTACTAAATTAAAAAAATAAGATAATTCATAAATGAATATGAAATCAAATCGTTATAAGGTAGCAAAGAATTAATGCGAGATAGAATCGAAGTGAAGATGTATTAACTAATACTATTAAATATTATTTTTTCCGTCCCACTCAAATTGTTACACTTACCAAATCGGGCGTCCCAATCGAATAGTTACATTTCAAAAATGATATTTTTTTCACACTCAACAATAGAATATTAATTCAACTTATACTCAAAGTCTTTAATTTGCGTGTCGAAAATTAAATTAAATATTCTATTGGGACGGAGGTAGTATATTTTAGTGCACAATAAATTTGGAAAAATTGAACCACACAAAATAAAGCTGATAGAATAACAAAATTGATGAACGAATGCATGAGAATTAAAAATTACGTATTTATGTTAAAGTAGTCAATAAAAAAAATATGAGTTTCGTAACGAGGAATTCAAATAGTGAATAATTTTAACTAGAACACATGAATTCACAACACATGACGGTTCTAGAAATAGTTGCTATGATATATATGCATTATTGGTGATAAAATAATATTGCATAAAAGACAACATAACTCAGAGGATTATCTAACCGTCATAAATGGTAACAAATCATATTGCATGTCAAGGAATAGATGTCAAAGTTTAATATGCATAAAGTATGTATTAATGCAAATAATTAAATATTTATCAAATGAAAAAAATAATATGCATGACTACATCACTCATAAAAGTTTGTTTTGATTTTAAAAGGGAAAGAGAATGAGAAGTGAAAGGCTTAAAATTTAAAAAAATTTAGCAACAAAATACTAAAAGTTACTCCCTCTATCCCGCCTCTTTAGTTCCATTTTCCATTTTCGTTTGTCCCATTAGATTAGTCTCATTCCTAAAATGAAAAAAAAATCTCATCACATTAATAAAATATTAATTCCACTACCCTCACAAACATTGATTACTGTGCCCGGTCAAAATGAGACTAATAATCGGGGACGGAGGGAATATTACATATTAATAAATAATAAAAATTGTTTAGTATTAAAAAAATATAAATTACGAAATAAAACTCATTCATATCAATAAAATAATATTTTTTTTGAGTTTTCAATAAAATAATGTTTAAACTTTGATTTGAATTCAAGACTCATAATTACAAAACAAATTAATTAAAGTAAATGAAATGTATACTAATATGCTATCAAATATAAACATCAATTTATGTTATATATATTATCATACAACTTTACAATTTACACATAGAAAAATTTATATTATTTGTTTATAAATAAAATATCGAAGCAATATTATTTCAACACAAATAATTATAGTTCCCACGCATCGCGTGGGTGCAATACTAGTTTATAGGAATGCAAAAACCACAAACATTTAATGCCTTTATTATTTAATATTGAGGATTAAAGGTTGATGAGGGTGACACGCCTCACCCATGTTATTTCAATTTCCACCTTATGCATTTAATGATTTAGATGTCACCTCCAATATTGCCAATCAACATCTACCATCGCTAGGAGTACCAATCAACATTCTCCCCCGTAGTCCTGGAGTGGTCTGAAGTCGCGGACACCGAGTAGGTGTCGCATAGTTGCTAGCTTTGTTGCTGACAGTGCCTTTGTCAAAACATCAGTTCTTTGTTCGTCTGTTGGTACGAATTCCACTTCGATCCGACCTCCTTCGACACATTCTCTAATGAAATTAAATTTTGTGTCGATGTGTTTCCTTCGACCATGAAAAAATGGATTTTTCATGAGTGCGATCGCGGACTTATTATCAATGAACAACTTCACACTCTTTGATTTCGAGCCGACCAATTCGGATAGCAAACACTTCAACCAAAGAGCTTGACATGCTGCAACAGCTGCTGCCATAAATTCCGCTTCACACGAGGAAAGAACCACTGTCTTCTGCTTCTGCGAGCTCCACGAAACCAACGAACCGTTAACATAAAAAGACATGCCACCAGTGTTCTTTCTATCATCCAAGTCACCTGCTAAATCACTGTCCGAATAGCTAGTGATAAGCACTTCGTCTCCACCTCTTTAATATACCAGTCCGAAATCCATCGTACCTTTTAGATACCGAAGCACCTGCTTCACAACCTTCTGATGCATGTTAGTGGGCCTCTCCATAAACCTGCTCGCGACTCTTATAGCATAAGAGAGATTTGGCCTTGTGTGAAGCAAATAGCGAAGACAACCAATAACTCTTCGATACTCAGTGACATCTATCGGTTGTCCTTTGGGATCTTTGTCAAGTTTAACTCTTGGCTCCATTGGTATCTTAGTTGGATTGCAATCAAGCATTCCGAACTGGGTCAACACCTATGTTGTCTGCTTGATCGATATACCTCCTTCGAACTGGATTACTTCAATCCCAAGGTAGTACGAAAGTGGTCCGAGATCACTCATCTCGAACTCCCTCATCATTTGCTACTTGAAGACTCCGATAGCTTTCGGGTCCTCACCTGTCACTATTAAATCATTAACATAAACACCAACAATAATTCTCTTGCTAGTGTTACTCCTTGTATACACGGCTTGTTCCTGCGAACACCTTGTGAAGCCGAGTTGCTTCAAACTTTTGTCAAGTTTTAGATTCCACGCCCGGGGAGCTTGTCTAGGCCATAAAGAGCTTTATATATCTTGAGCACCATGTGTTCCTTTTCTTTCACTACGAAACCCTCCGGCTGAGCTACGTAAACCTCTTTCTCAAGTTCTCCATTGAGGAAAGCTGATTTTACATCAAGATGGTGTACTTGCCAACCATGATTTGCTGCAATGGCAAGTATGACACGAACTGTGTCTAGACGAGCAACTGGTGCGAACACCTCTTCAAAATCAATCTCTTGCTGCTGCACGTAGCCCTTTGCCACCAAACGAGCTTTGTGTTGGATCACATCGCCATTTGAATTTTTATTTAACTTGAATACACATTTGAGCCCGATTGCTTTGTGTCCAGCTGGTAATACAGTAAGAGCCCAAGTTTTATTTTTCTCAATGGCCTTGATTTCTTTAGCCATTGCTTCTTCCCATGCTGGATCACCTGTAGCTTCACTGTTGCAAGATGGCTCCTCCGTCTCTGCTAGCATCACCTCTTCGTCAAATTCCAATTCTTTTTGAGGTGCTTCTTCCAAAATATCAGCCATATTTCTGTAACGAGCTGGTCTTTCGTTACTATCAATAGGTCTACCTGACCATGGAGTGGGCAGTCTCCTATCAGCATACTCAGAGATTGGTTCGACCTGGGGAGTGGTCGGATCAATCGATTCACTTGTGCCCGTTGAGAAGCCTACGACTGGTGTCAAACTGACTCCACCTTCCTCGTAGCTTGGAACCTCTTCGAATACTTCGAGGGGTTGGTCAACTCCATCTTCGGACCAGTTCCATTTCACACCTTCTTCGAAAACAACATCGCGACTAACATGTATTCTTCCGCGATTTAGATCAAGTAAACGATGTGCCTTACTTCGTTCTTCGACACTCAAGTATACGTAGGACATACTTCGATCGTCGAGTTTTTTCAGATGTGGTGTAGTCACCTTTGCGTGCACTGTGCACCCAAACACACGAAGGTGTGCTAGATGGGGCTTTCTTTCTGTCCATATTTCGAATGGCGTACGATCTTTGTTCGCTTTAGTTGGCAGTCGATTGAGAAGGTAAACTGAATGACGAACTGCCTCCCCTCAATACTTACTCGGCACACTCATGTTTTTGAGAAGTGAGCGAGCCATCGCCATCACTGTTCAATTGCACCTCACCACCACACCATTCTGTTGTGGAGAATATGGTGCGGTGAGATGTCGTTCGATCCCTGCTTGCTCGCACACCTTTGCAAGCTCGTCCAAAATAAATTCACCACCTCTGTCAGATCTAATCACTTTGATAAGGTGACCACTTAAATTCTCGGCCAACTGCTTGGTCTTTTGAAATGCAGAGCACGCCTCATCCTTCGATTTCATCACATGTAACCACATCCAACGAGAATAATCATTAACTATTAGCATGAAATAGTGGTTACCTCCATGAGTGATTGGCGTGATTGGACCACACAAATCTATGTGCAATAGTTCAAGCGGCTTCTTTGCGTGGAACTTCGCCTCCGCTGCGAATGAATGTCTTATTTGCTTTGCCACTAAACAGGTTTTGCAAAGCTGCTTCGGATGAGAAGTCAATGGAACCCTTGCTGCCATCTCCTTCTCCGCGAGAGCCTTCATGTCCCAAAAATTTACATGACCAAGGCGTGTATGCCATAGCCACGCCGGATCATCAAGACTTGCCAAACAACTTACCGGGGTTGCCACCTGCAACTCGATGCGGTAAAGCCGATTTTGCGACAACTTCACTTTCATGATCAATTGGAGAGGGTCCTTCGAGTAAACTTCGAGCTCTCCATCATTCATCACAACTTGATGGCCCGACTCGGTCAACTGTCCGAGACTGATCATACTACTCCGAAGTTGAGGAATGTAATATACCACTTCGAACAACCATTGTTCTCCATTCTTGCAAGCGAAGAGCACCGAACCCTTTCCTTGAATTCGTACGGTTGAATCATCTCCGAACTTCACACTTCCTGTGACCGCTTCGTCCAACTCGAAGAACTTTCCTTTGTCGCCGGTCATGTGATTGCTGGCGCCATTGTCTAGAAACCAAACATCAGTTAGTGTTCCGACACACTGCGACTCCTCCAAAATTGTCATAAGCAATGCTGGTTCGACATTATCAGTGTGCGCAAGATGTGTTTTCTCTCTCTTCTTCAGTGCACGACATTGTGATGAATAGTGCCCAAACTCATTGCAATTATAGCAACGAATGTGACTCTTGTCACGGCCGCCTCCGCCAGAGCTACCTGCTCCATCTCTTCGTGGTGGTCCTCTTCGACCACCTTTTCCGCAGCCTCTACCTTGATATCTTCCTCCTCGTCCACGGTTTCCACCATCTGTGGAAAACTTCTTCCACTGGGTTGATGAGTCTCCCCCATCCTTCTTGAATCGTGCCTCCCACTCCGCCTGAGTGAGGAGCACATGTCCTTCGATTCCTCCGGTGCTCGTGATTTTCTTGCACACGCGCTCTTCAAAAACTTTAAGTATCCCGACTGCTTCCTCGAATGTCAGTTTGTTGAGGTCATAAAACTGCTCGATGCTGGCTACCACACCGATAAATCTTTCTGGCACCATGTCGAAGAGCTTCTTTACTAGCGCAGCGTTACTGAGTGATTCTCCAAGACTCAAATACCTGACCGACATGGTTGTGAGTCGACCAACGTAGTGGTCGAGCAGCTCATTGTCGTTCATGTGCATCGTATCAAACTCACTCTTCAATGTTTGCAATCTTGCATTTTTCACACGTTCTGCACCGACGAACCTCGTTTTGAGGTTGTCCCATACCTCCTTTGATGTCGTCTTCTTGGCCACTTCCATGAGGAGGTCTTCCGGAAGCGCTTGTAAGAAGTGTGACCTCACCTTCTTGTCGAGTCGGGCGTCAATCTCTACACCTTCTGCTGGCTCGACTGCCTCCCACACTCCTTGATCCTCCATCATAGCCTGCACACGAATCACCCAACTGGTGTAATTCGTGTGTGTCAACTACGGGTACAGAAATTAACTGCTCCCATGTTGCACCCGTGATGTTTCTGCCGTGACTATGGCCATGTTATCCCACCGAATGTATTTGGGCATAAACCGTGCTCTAGTACTGTCAACAAGATTTTTGGAGAACAGTACTTGGCAAACTCTCAAAGGATGAAAATTAGTCTAACTTGTTTTCTGATGTGTAGGATCCACTTTGGTAGCAAACACATAACACACGATAAGCAGATAATAATCACCCTAATTGGGCTCTGATACCACTTGTTAGCCCCAATACTAAACAAAATAAATTCTCTCTAAATGAGAAATAGTTGATGGCTGAGAAACGACACACTAAGAAAATGGGGAGAAACTATTTTACTCTTATGAATGAAATACAAAATGCTCTTATATTTTTTTGATGATGAAATACAAGCAATACTACTGCTATTTATAGGAATGCAAAAACCACAAACATTTAATGCCTTTATTATTTAATATTGAGGATTAAGGATTGATGAGGGTGACACGCCTCACCCATGTTGTTTCAATTTCCACCTTATGCATTTAATGATTTAGATGCCACCTCCAATATTGCCAATCAACATCCACCACCACTAGGAGTACCAATCAACATATGCATCCAAGAACTAAAGTATGCAAATCTTGTATATGGTAGAATGGAAGCTATTGTAGGCCTCCTCGTATATTATTTTCAGACCCTTTTTTTTTTTCTCCACAAGGACAAAGAAACTAAGAAAATGGGTTATTATCCAAAAACATAGAGTCACCACTTAACATTGTTTGCAGGGAGGAAGAGTGATTGGAGCTTTTCTCCATGTGACAAGGCTCCCACCATTTCTTTTATTTTGAGTTTTTTAACAAGGAAAGTGTTGGGGATCAAATATAACTTGACATGAAATACTTATGCCTCAAGAGTCAAAGCACGGTCTACAGTCCATTGGCACTTAAATGAGCAACTCAAACTCAATAGTAATAATCTATACATATTAGCCGTGAGCATGAAACTGAAAATTGAATCGAACCAAAAAAAACTTAATTATTTTGGTTCGGTTTTTTGGGTTTTTGGTTCGGTTCAAATTTTTTTTTGCTATTTCGTATTTTGGTATTTGGACCTAAATAACCGAATTTATATATATAATATTAATATTAATATCTATAATTTATATTTTTGATTTTATTTAATTTATTAAATTAAAATTAAAATTTTAACCGAAATAACTGAAAAATTAACCGAAAAACGAATAAGAATTTTGGTTTGGTTATTTTGGTAATTCGGTTCAGTTTGGTTTAGGGGTGCAATCGAATTGAGTTGAGTCGAGCGAGTAGTGTCGTGCTCAAGTTTGACTCATTTTGTATCAAGTCGAACTTCGAGCTTTTTTATCGAATATTTTGATCTTCACAAACTTTATCGAGCCTTAGTCGAGTCTAAACAAACTTTCTAAATTTAGAATATATTTAAAATATTTATTATTATTTAAAAAAATTATTAATTCCAAAATTAATATTATATTCATGCTAAAATTTAAATTTTCTCATTACAAGAGATATTTATCATTATTATTACTTTTAAATCATGAAAATATTAATTTTATAAAAGTAATTATTCTATATTTCTTAATAATTTTAGCTAACGAGCCTGCTTACGAGCTTACGAGTCGAATATTGTAATGCTCAAGTTTGGTTCATTTAATAAAACGAGCTTTATTAAACGAACTCGAACGAACTTTTATCGAGTCGAGATCCGAGTAACTCACGAACAGTTTGGTTCATTTACAACGCTAATTTGGTTATCTCCGATGTAAATTTAGTTATTTCGATTCGATTATTTTTCAAACTAAAACCGAACCGAATAACCAATATACTCACCCTTAATACTCACTTAAAGCCTTACAAGAGCTATTCGGATCAAGATCTCATCATTTTTGCGGAGCTGCATTTGAGAAGTCCTGCCTGGGTAGCAAATCACATTTGAATCAAAATTCATGTGATTGATTATTACACTTTTGTGTTTTTCTCAATCTCAAAAACATTTCTTTGCAAAAGAAATAGATAGCCAACAATACTTTATGTTTTTTTTTTCTCACTCTTTTGCTTTTGCATGTTCATTTCCACTTTGAGTTGTTTATTTTTGTGAATTGGCAAGGGCAAGATAACGAAAGTTTAGAGGGCTAAAAAGATAAAGAGGTAGAAAAAGTTAGGTGATTCATGACAACTCACCGAAGCAACACAGAGACAAAAGCCATACAACTAATTAATAAAAATCTAATTTACTTCACCATTAACCTAATATTAAGTTGTACAAACCTTATCATAACTTCACCATTAACCTAATATTAAGTTGTACAAACCTTATCATATATTTGGTTTCATATCCTTCGATGCCAAAAAAATATCATCCACATCACTTTATCAACTAAATCTACTACTATTATAATTACGTTTCGGAAAAATATACAAATATATCCTAAATTTTAGATGATTTTTCAATTTTATCCCAAACTTCTAAATATAACAATTTTAGACTTAAACTTTGAATGAGTTTTCAATTTTACCCCAACCTTCGAAATATAATAATTTTAGCTTAAGCTTTGAATTTTTTTCCCACCTGTTAATATTTAAATATAAAAAATTTTACATGGACATAAATAATTACATGTCATACACAAAAACCCGATACTACTCTTCCATGTCATTTCATGAATGACATTCATTTGTGAAGTATTTATTAAGAATAAGAAATTTTAGAGTAATATATATTCATAAAACTCATGATATCTTTATTAAATATAATAAACGTTAGATAAATGTATTTTATATATATTATTAAGATATGATTTGATTTTACATCTTATATTAAAATAAATTATTCACGAAAATAATATTCTTTTTGAAAATTATATTAATTTGAAAGTAGAATATATATTGAAGATTAATATAGTATGATCTATAAATACGTATGTTCATGTAAATTTTTCGATGTTTAAATATTGACGATGGAAAAAAAATTTAAAGTTTAGGCCGAAATTGTTATATTTAAAAGTTAGGGATGGAATTGAAAACTCATTCAAAGTTTAAGACTAAAATTGTTATATTGAAAAGTTTGGAATAAAAATTGGGAACTCATTCAAAGTTTAGGATATATTTGTATATTTTCCCTTACGTTTCCTTAATTTTGGTATGTTGATATTGTCAATAAAAAATTTGTATTGTTTCGATTCAAGTATTCCCTTCATTCTAATTATAAGGTCCAATTTATATATTTGGTATTGTTTTTCCTTGGTAATTTACAATTGCAACACTAAATAACTTTGGAAAAATGAAAATATTAAATGTAATATTATGAAAATGAGATGTTAATTAAGGCTCTAAATAAGGGTAATGTTGAAAGTTCGTTTAAATATTAAATAATTTTTTACACACGTGCAAAATCAAATTGAACCATATTATCATAATTGAGGGAGTAATAATTTTGTTAAAGTTGATGATGGTGGGGCTCAATTATAAGTAATAAGATTATAATTATAACTTTTAAAAAAATAACTCTCAATTGAATACCTCAATCATTCTAGAACTGCTCCTACCAATGGATCTGCATTTCCAAGATTAGTAGTATGTAATCTGGATAGCTGAACAGCCTGTCTTAAAATAAAAATTAATGATGATTCTAAGAGAGATTAGTTACAGTAATCACAATTATTTAGAGTTGATTACCTGTAATCCTCGTTGTAAATTGTATGCACCAATTATTTAGGAAATAAGAGGATCACACATGTCTTGGAATCTCAAATCAATATTTTTGTCCATCTATTATCCTATCTAGCTAATTCATATAGATGCATTGTTTAGTTCCTATTTGATTCATATATGTATTAGATTATGATATATATGTATTGACGAGTTTGTAAGTATCCAATGCGGAGCAGAGAGTGATTTTTGGTGCTAAGAAGCATGTATGATGAGCAGCTTCCGTAGAACTGAACGTAGGTTTATATAAATAAATTGAATAAATCAGAACGAAAGTGATTATGAGGCTATGCAGAAATAAGAATATTATATAGCTAAGGAAAACTTACAAATATTTAATACTCCCTATGTCCCGATTATTTGGTCCATGTGTCCTTTTTTGGGGTGTCCCATTTATATGGTCTATTATCTAAATTTAGTATTGTTTTTTGCATGTGTTTACAAATTTACCCTTATAAATTGAACATAATTAATATAGTTATTATTAATAGTTATTGCTAAATAAGGGTAATTCAGAAAATTTGTTCAATTATTTAATGTATTCATAAATGAGTTTTGATATTCGTGCAAGTTAAAAGAGGAACGGGAGTATGTTATTCATACTAATATGATGCAATATATTCTCTAACACTTAAATGTTTGAACTGCAAAATATGATAGGGTTCCCATCAAAAGTTTCTCACGGTGTATATGAATGATAACAAAATATGTTAAGACTTGTGTCGATTTATGATATCAGTCATCACTTTAAGTGTCGAATAAGATTATATTGATTATCATAATCAATCCGGGTGAGCTTGTTTGAATCCTGAGCTACGAGGCGTTACCAAATTGTACTATTAACTTAATTTATATCCAAGAAAGAAAGAAAAAGAACAATATTAAGCCGTTCTCTATGTCTTTAAGGTTGTATATACTGGTTGTAAGATTTTTTTAATTGATTATAAAAATCAATAAATAGAACTACTGTTATAATTTTCCATATAAATTTTTAATGAATAGTGAAAATCGACCTATTCAACCATAGGAATTTGTATCGTAATAAGTTGGTTGTTCTTATTCATGAACTGGGCCCACTTCTATGTTACTATACTATCAAGTTATTGGAAATTGGATATATAAATGATTAATGATAATTATTTAGAGAAAAACAAAGTATCTGTTACAGCTAATCATCACCTATTAGTCATCAAATGCATCATTATCTATGGGATTTATGTTAACAGTTGATATAGTGATAAGGGTGTTGCTAAATGGACATAATATAGTTGGCCAAAATTTGGCCATAATGTATTAATTAGTGTAATTAATTTTAAATGAAACATGAATGTACAATATTGCCCATAATATAAATAATGTATAAAATGTTAAAATTATAAGAAACCTTTCATCTCCTTTGTCCCAAATAATTAATAAAAAAAAGTTATACTTATTTGCTTAAATAAATTGAGTTTCATAAATTGTCAATGTTAAAACAATCAATTAAATAATAAATTATTATAAACAATTTAAAAAAATTATTACGTTATTTTGCAGATTAATGCAACAAAAAAATATGATATTTTAAAAAATATTACTTTATTTTATAGACTAAAACATCAAATATATGGCATAATGTCAATATCTTATTACTAAAAACTATATAACAAATTATTTATCAACATTTTATTTTTATCTTCTATTCATCAAACAAAATAAGAATGTATTATTAAATCTTATAATACAATTAAGGATGTCAATTTAGCCCGAAACATGCGGGTTGGCCCGATTAACCCGAGCCAAAATGTGGGTTAGGGTCGAAAAATTTTTACCCAAAAAAAATTTAGCTCGAATAGTCCGAGACCGAATAATCCGAGGCCTGATAGGGCTGAACCCAAAACCAGACGGGTTGGCCCGATTAATCCAATTATTATTTTTATTAATATATTTATAATAATTATAGTACTAAAATCTACTTTTGATTTTTAAGATTATATTTATTAGTTAGATTTTAAGTTATATAATTGTATTTAGTTCAAATAGTATTCAATACGTAGTTAGGTTTAATTACTTATGAATTTAAATACAATGTTCGACCGCATTTTGTTGAGGTCGATCATGTTTCGGAGAAGATAACTTTGGGTTGGGCTCACATTTGATTTTGACCTTAACAATCACTTTACCTATAATCAATTGATTATGATTAAAGCTATGTAAGTAACACCTCTCCCATTTAAATTGTGTATCATATTCAAATAATTTTATATTAAGGGATTGCATATTAGTTTTATTTTACAATATCTAGTTTTGGTCTTGGTTTTTCAAAGATATTGTAAATTTTACAGCGGAAATAATTGTTTTACAGTAAGCTTGCACTTATCCAAACTGATAGTGACGTGTCAGTTTAGTTTGTCAAATCTTAGTTCAGTTTATAAGCCCAAGTATGCTTTAAGTCAATTTCAGTTTATATACTGCAACAATTGAATGTTGAGTTTCAAATTGAGTAAGCTGATAAAATGAAAGCAATAAATGAGACAAAGGGTTTATAGTGGTTCAGACTCAAAAGATCCTACGTCCACTCCTCTTCAAACTCGTAGTCTGGAAATCCATTAAGATTAGAATTACACAGGTGCTCCCATGATCTATCGCTTGTTGGTGAATGCCTCGTCCACCGATCCACAAGCTCACTCACTTGGTCCTCTCCTCGGAGTGTGGGCACAACACGCAGCCTCCTCATCGTCGGAATTGGGTGTTTAAAATTTCCCAAAACTATCAGCATGGCGGATGATTGCACGTAAGAGTCAAAGTACTAGACGTACTTAATTGTTGTAATCTTTCTTGGAGAGAAAGATTACTAAAGGATAACTCAAGAACTTAGAAGTTCTGAGTCTCGTGTTCACAACAGTGACACACGTAAGAGCTTAGACAACCTCAAATGCTGAGTGATAATTTTTTACACCGTTTTAGCTTGTTCGTTAATAGCAAGTTCGATTGGTGTGTATTTTTGGAAGTCTCCGACTATATATAGGCGCAGATCTTCAAATTTGAATTCATATATCCGTTAGAGACAAATTGAATCTTGTCCAATCAGAAGTCTTTGTATAATTACAGTGATCGACAAGTAGGTGGTGCTTTTCCAGAAATCCTGCACTTGCTCCGCTTTTAGGGACATGGATAACGACTGTTTACCTTTTGTCAGAACGGAAGTTTGTGGTCAGTCTGAGGTATCAAGACTAATAAGCTCGCGGAAATCTCGGGGGTTGTTGAAGATATGCTGCAACAACCCCGATAAAGTCGTAGGTCGATGCTCAACAACTCCAACGCGCATCCTGGAAACCCAAACACTACCATATCATCTATAAATAGGCCTTTGTAAGTCAAAATCCGGCATCTAGCATTTGATATTAATATTCTCTTAATTAATCCCGTTCTAGCTACTCATAAGTTTATTGTTATGCTCGGTATTGCTCCAGCTGGAGTTCGATCAAGCTTTTTGTGACATTAGAATAGGTTTTGATTGCATTGTACTCCCTCCGTCCCATTATATTAGGCACACTTTCCTTTTCGGTTCGTCCCATTTATTAGGCACATTTCCTTAATTGGCAAAAAATTAAAAAATCTTAATTACAATTACCTATACTAGAAATGACTCTCATACCCTCCATTTTTCTTAAAATTACTACCCTACCTCTTGAAACCCTAAATCCCCCTCACATCACAATTCAATCTCATTTGGTATTTGCAGCGCCGCACCCCCCTTTCTCCTTCGTGGAGATGTGCGCCGACGAGTAAATCATCATCGCCGCCGCTTCCCACACTCCCGCCGTCCAAATCGAACAGCGGCGGCCACGAGAAGGAGGACGACACCACCTCCACCGCCGCAACGGCATCGCTGTTTGAGGTCCCGCCGCTGCTTGCTTCCTCTTCACATTCGCCTCCTCGTCCTTCGCCGCCGGCAGAGGCAGTGACGTCTCAGTATGCTGCACCCCCCTTTGTTTCTTCCATTTTTTTTGTCTTGTATGCTGAACTACTCCTAAGCTCAGGTCCAGATCCGGCGGCATTTTCTCTGAGCCCTCCACGCTGCCTCTAGTCTGAACCGGTATCCAATCCCACCCACAACCGCGGAATACACTGCTGCGTTGCCGACGACACCAGGATTCCGGCAGCCGTAACATTTTCTTTGACTAAATAGATTAATTTTTTTAATTTGTAATTAGTGTATTTTTTAACAATATTTTATGTGTTAATACATATTTAAACCTCTTTTTTACTTTTGTCTTGGTTGTTGTGCCAACTCCCTCCGTGCCTAATATAATGGGACGGAGGGAGTATTTATTTATTTAGGAGCTTATTAATATTGGCGTATTGCGAATATGTGCTTGTTTATTTCTTACGCATTGTTTCATCATTAATCATTATCTCGTCGATCCATTTTTTTGTGTTACTTGATTATCGAGTTTCTAGGACCTCGTATTCGTACGAAACGAAAATCAACAATTTTTATATAATTATTAAAAATTATCTTATAAATAAATTACATTCAGTTAACAAATATTAGCCACAAGAAATTTAGAGGTGGTTATTAATTAATAAATCTTTTAAAAAAATATCTGATTGATTAATTATTTTGATCTATATTAAATAATTATAAGTTTAAAAATTTATCAAATTTTTCATTAAATATTATTCAAACTTAAAATAAATGTAAATAGTTAGAAAATAAATTATATGAATAATAATTGATAGTTTTTTGTAACAATAAACTGTGTACTATTTTTTCCAAAATTTCGAAATTGATCTAATTTATAGTAATTACTTTTAAGAATAAAAATTATATATCAACATTACTATCATCATTTATAAAAATAAAAAATAAAGGTAAAATAGAAATTAGAAACATGACATTAAATAATAGATTATAAGAATGATAAGGGTAATTTTGTAAGAAGATTGTAACATTTAATGTACTTTAATGCTGTATTAATTTCAAAATCATCAAAATTACTAATAAATCTCTATGTGGCTTGGCCATATTATGTCCAAATAGCATTATCCTAATGATAATAAATTAGCAATAATGTCAACTATGATAATTCCCCTTGAGCAACAAACATCATATTCACCATTTACACTACTACAAATTTGGCCTATTATGACACCCTTTTCCTCACACACACTAAAAAATGTTGTAATATTATATGTATAGTGACATGTGTCAGGAAAAAGTAACCTTAAATTAGCAATAATTATATTTTCTTATTTAAAATCTCTTTTGAAATCTTATAAATATTTTACCCAACAGCAAGTATAAAGTGTTGCGAAAAGTTTCCCTATTTATCTAATTTTTTTGGTGTAAATTTCTTCCCTCCAATACCACGCCTCTCACATTCGAAAAACCCCAAAGCGGTTCTTCCCAATTTCAGGTCTTCCCCTTATCTCACCTGCCAAAATTGCTGATGGTCAGAGCAGAAGAGACGCAACAAACTCGTTCATCTCCTCCTTACAGCAAAAGAGCCGCATGGCTTAGTTCACGGCACCGTCCAAAATCCAAAGGTTTGCGAAGAAAAACTGTTCAATTAAATGCATAAGGTGCTTTCATATATCTTCTCAACTTTTCATGGATTTCATATGCTCTATACTATTGGAGGCAATCAATTACAATGGTATGACAATTATTCAATGAGTTTGGCATGTGGGCTGGTTGGCTTTGGAGTGGTAGGACAATTATTCTATGAGAGTTTCCAGTTGTTGTTGTTGCAGGTGAGGATTGTAGCTTAAAAGTTGCTGGGAGGACTCCATTCAATTGATTTGCTCATTGTCCTACAATTCTACGAGTACTATTTGGGAGTTCCTCTACTGCGAGGTATTGCTTTCTAAGAATACCAATTTCGCTTGCCCTAGGCCTATTGAAGATAGAAATTTATGTTACTCGAGACATGTTTTATGGGAATTTATTCTAGTAGTCTGCTCTCAATTAGTGATGCTACTAATTTCTATCAATAAAAATGTTAATTATATTCAAATAAGAGTGTCTTGATGCCCAGGTTTATTAACTACATTGTATTTTCCTAATTATACATGCTGATATTTATCATCAGTTTACTGCTTTTCTGTAATTGTTATTCTCTTATATTCGTTAATTTACTAAACTAGTAACTGTTGACTTATTTAATTTAGTGGCAACCTAAATGAAGAGTCTGGTGCAAGTGATTGCATTGTTGCTCAATCTTTTATTAATTTTGGTTCATTGCAGATCCACACTTCAAGAGGGAAGGATGATCTCGGCTTTGTTCATTTTTTGGCTGACTATACTATTATGTATCACTTCCCCCATTTAGATAATCTCAACAAAAAGGACAGTTATCTTTCAGCATGAGTAAACTTCAAACAAGTATTTCTTTTATTAATGATTTCTGTAACTTGCACTCTATGCTTCTATAGAATTTATCTAATATTGTTCAATTACCACTCTAAAACCTTTGTCTATATTGTTGCTCCTAAATTGTGATTTGACATGTTCAGACCTTCAGGTTAATGGAAATTGTAGTCTTGTGATGAGATATGGTATGTTGTGGTTATATAAGTTGTGTTCTTTGCCAAGAATTCATCTTTTATTTGTGGATGAGCACCATGCTATAATGATCGAAAAACTTGGCATTTCCATGTATTATATGGTGCTGATTACTGATCTTAAAAACAAGACAATTGATAAAGTTGACAAAGCAATCTTATTTTCGATCGGTGCTTTAAAATATTAAAACTGACCCTATAATTGAAAACAATGAGCTGTTAACTCCACTTGAAGTTATTTTGTTGGATATTCACAGATAATGCAAAGATGCCTGGTCTACCTTGGTGAAATCTTACATCGAAGAGGTATGCTGTAAATATTTATGGTTCACTTTTTAAAATTCTCTATGTATTATGTTGGCGATGTATATATACTAAATATAATAAACTTGGATTGTGATGATGAATGAAGTGTGGTGTGCATGGCATGTAGTTGGCTTCCTTTTTATTAATATGTTCTTTGTTTCATAACTATTTCCTGTGAGAAGTATTTCTTTAATTAGCAAGCAATAACATTAGATTCTTAAACAAGAAATACGTTCAGATTCTAAAACTTCTTTTAATATAATACATTTTGTTGATTTTTTTATTTATTCGGTTTGTTGCTATTCATATTGGTTTGTAGGGTGTGATCAACAGGTTTTGAATCGGGAGAAGAGTGGCGACTGCATCTCTCTTGAATCAGCAAGGTTCTTCAAGTATTTACGATTATATTTTTGTTTCTTGGAGATATAAATTTATTCAAAATAATATATTCTGAAGAGGAGGACAAAAGAAGTTTAGTTTGTGTTATATGTAGGTGGCATCAATTTTCCATTATGTAATATCTTCGTTATCTTTGTTGCCATAGATTTTTCTTGAAAGAATGATGAGTAATAGCTTTAAATTCTTACGAAGCAATAACTTCATGTTCTAAAATTTCTTTTAGTATAGTACATTTTCAATTTTATTGATTCATCACTTTGCTGCAATTTCTATTGATTGACAGGTTTCAAAGACGAGTAGTGTTCTCAACAAGTTTTTCAAGGACCGTAATTACCTTCCAAAATTAACTAGTTTTATGTACTGCTTTAGAATTATAGTTTTTAATTCAAATGGGTGTAACTCAATACTTTTGTAACTTGATGATAGTTTGTTAATTAATTGTATAATTTATTTAATATATATACATATGGAAATTTTGTTTTTTAGTTTGTTTATATATTATATGTTTAATTGCTTCTCATTATTTATGTCCGCCTTCAATAGGCATTAGAAATTGTGTTGATGAATCAAACTTTATTAACACTATCTGGTGTTAGTATAAATGATTTTTCTTGATGAGGAAATAAGTATGTGAAAACTCATTTGCCCACATCGCGTAATGTTAGCTAATATAATTTTATCTACAGTCATAATTGTCGTGTTAAGTTCTTTTCCTGACAGGTAAATCTGCAAACTAAATCTTCTTTATTGACAGTAAGAATTGTTATCATAAATTTATATATAAAACATGAAGATATGTGAGAAATAGTGGGTTATCTTGACACTATTACTGTTATTAAAAGACTTCAACCTATCATGACACCTTTTTGGACAACAGTATGTAATAGTGTCAGCATAATGACATGTGTCACAATAGTTTACATTTAGTGACAGGTCGTCCTGTTGGGACAACCATATTTTGTAGTAGTGTTATTAGCCACTTTTGATCGCTTCACATATTTAAGGTAACATTATTCTTTGTTTTGATTATTATGTTCCTATAATCGTGCATGCGATATGGACTGTGTCGGATTCGACTTATCAGTAGGGGTGAACAAGAAGCTGAAAAAACCTAAAAGTGAATCAAATTAAAAAAAAATGTTTATTTCATTTTTAATTTGGTTATTTTTTTTTCATTATTTCGATTTAAGGTATGGTTATTATTTTCCAGACCGAATAACCGAATTAATATATAAATAAACTTATTACTAACAATTACATTAATTTATTAAAATTATGTTATAATGAACTAACCGAAAATCGAATAAGAATTTCAGTTTGGTTATTTAAATAATTCGGTTCAGTTCGATTACCTCTAATGTAAATTCGGTTATTTCAGTTCGATTATTTTACAGGTTCAAACTTAACCGAGTAATCAAATACTCACCCCTATTGATCAGGGATGGATGCAAACTTTGAGCGTCACGAGAGTTCAACTATATTTTGTAATATTCATATCATGACATTTGTTTTTATTTTTACTTTTGTGTGATTTATGAATTACTCATTCCGTTCTGATTATTATTTTAGAGTGTTTAAATTATATTGTTCAATTTCTATATTTGATTTTTATGTGGTAATTTATCGTTACACCTCTGAATAACTTTGGAAAATGAGAATATTAAATGTAATATTATGAAAATGAGATGTTAATTAATGTTTCAAATAAGGGTAATGTTGGAAGTTTGTTTAAATACTCTATCGCAACTCAATTGTCCCACTTTCCTTTTTCGTCTGTCCCAGCTCAATTGTCCCGTTACTAAAAAAAGGTAATTTTTCCATACTCAACAATAAAATATTAATTTCACTCAACTTATTTTACACTCACACTCTTTGATTATTGGGACAATTAAATCGGGACGGAAGGAGTACTTTTTTACAAATTTACGAGATCAAATTGGACCATATAATCGGAACGGAGGGAGTATACTCTATATATCATTTGGTAAAACCTCATTTTTTAATTAAGTATTTATTGGCACATTACACATCAATTACAAGAGAGATCTTATGTATAGGTTAGGTGATTCGTATTTAATGTATGATTAAAATGAATGGTGGATACTACTACCTCCGTCCCAAAATAATTGTCTGGTTTGGAAATGACACAGATACCAATGCGAGTAGAGATAGAAGAAATTAGTATTTTAATAGTGAGTGTGTATTAATTTTCCATTTAAGGAAAGAAGACAATTGTTTGGGACAGTCGAAAAAGGAAAACAAGACAATTATTTTGGGACGGAGGGAGTACTATTTAATGTATTAAAACAAATATGCATTCATTATAAATTGCTGAGAATTGTGTAAAAAATTCTATTTTCTGAATGTTCTTTGCATTTATGAATCCACATGTGCATTTCTTCTCATGAAAAAAGAAAAGTTCACATGTGCTATTAAAGCAAAAAAAAAAAAAAAAAGTGGATTTTATTTCTTTTTATAAAAATCAATATTATTACAAATAAATGATAGAGAAGTTAAAAATATTTTATTAAACCTCGATAAAAAGCATTGAATAAGTTGTGATAAATCCAAATAAGAAAATCTACAAAAGGAAAAAGAAATTCAAATAATGTTTCCCAACGGATATATCGTAGATGTGGTTGCGTCATTTGAAAGATACACACGGAATCCAAAAACAAAATTAACTCGATCTAAGGGGAGATGTTGACGTCCGTGCCCCTGCCTCAATTTCCAACAACATATTTTTAGATTAATTAATAAAATTAAAAAAATAAAGAAATTTGCCAAATTATCAGATGCTAATGTTGGGAACTGGTAGCCGGTAGCCAGTCACTCAGCAAAAGAGAAATAAACAAGAGAGAGAGAGAGAGAGAGAGAGAAGAGAGAGAGAGAGAGAGAGCACACTCATTTCGGCAGAGAGAGTGAGAGAAAGTTATGGGGAAATCAACGACGTCATGCTTCAGGATCATCAGCTGCGGCGGCGATTCTGTCGACCATGACGATCTCCAAACTACCGAAGTATGTGTTTATTTGTTAATTTGTTTGTAGCTGCTTCCATGTTCATGTTCCTTATTTTTGTTGGTTTGTGATTTGATTTTGTGTATTCGAAGGATAAGAAATACGAGAGCGTAGTTTTGACTTTTGTGCCCAGCTCCGAAATCCGAGATTTTGATGTTTTTCTTTATTTTTGGTTTTGTTTGACGTTGAGTTATGATTTTTTTTTCCGTCGATAATCTGGTTTTGTATTTTAAATTGAATTGATGGACGCGTTCCGTACAAAAATATGTTTTGGTGCTCAAGTTTATAACATAGGCTGTGATGGATTTAAATTTGGTATGATTGTTATTGGATGACTTAAGTGTCATATCAATTTGGGACTCTGATGCTATGATTGGTGCCATTCCGGAGTTACATTTGGGAGAATGTGATCTTGAAGTAGATCTGTGTGTAATTAGGGAGTTTTTTTATTTTGTTGAACTCGAGGTGGCAGATGCAATTAACTCCTTTTATACATTATTGATCAGGTTTCCTTGTATAGCTGGTGTGTCATTGGAAATGGTAGTTCCAGGGAATCTTATTTGCTCAGGTTTCCGGTCTAGCCTCAAATTTAATGCAAACATCTGATCAAATGTATTGTTAGATTGTGCAGCTGGAATGATAAATATCGGCAGCCAATGTGTGAATTTATTTTGATGTGGTTTTTATTGTCTGTTATGATGTGTAATTACGTTGGCCTCACTTGCTTTAAGTTAAACTTGACTGTGATAGTGCAAGTTCAGGTTTTTGGGTCTTAGCCCATTTGTCACTTAGCGTTGGGCACCAAGTGATGTGTCTCCTGGTTCATCATTCATCACGAGGTACATGCAAAGGTGTCCAGACGGGTGTGCAGGATACCATTTCTGTGTGTGTGTGCGTGTGTCTAAATAAAACCATGATCCCACTTTCACAGCTATGGTGAAAGAGTCTGTTTCTTGTGTGCAACTTTGTTGTGGCATACCATCTTTCGTAAATGACATCTGTTTGTTGCTGCATTGCTATCATCCTTCGTCGTCATCAACTATATTGAGTTGATTTTTGTATGGATTAGTTATGATGGTTACTCATATGCATGCCCTTGCTGACTAGATGTGATATTGTGACCAGATTTGAAATGTAGGGATCGAGTTCACATGCATTTGAGTTTTGAAATACTATATAATTTATCCTTCTTAAAGTTGTTTAATATATTTACAGGGCAAGGGCACAAGTGATAGGCGTGGATGGAGTTTCAGGAAGAGATCTGCTGGACATCGCGTACTGAGTAACAGTGTCTCTTCAGAAGCACCTGCATCTGCAAGCAAGGAAAGCCAAGAACCTATTTCTGTCAGCTGTCAAGTGCAGTCTGATCTGACTGTTGCAGAGAAGACCACAGAAATTCAGCAGAAAGAAGAGAAGAAGACTGATTTATCTTCCTTTCTGGACTCAAAGTTGTCGGACACCCAAGAATCTAGAGAGGATGACCTTGGAAAAGCGGCACCTCCGGATGAGCCCAGTATTATTTTAATCCAGGCAAACGTTAGGGGGTTTCTGGTAATGCCAAGTTCATGTTTCCATGTTTGGGTCATTATTGTATTCTAATTGAATGTCTTAATTATGCGTCATTCTTATTTTACCAGGCTCGGCGTGTTCTTTTGAAGCAAAAAAGTATAACTAAATTGCAAGCTGTTGTAAGAGGACATATAGTTCGAAGCCACGCAATAGGAACTCTTCGGTGTGTGCAAGCCATTATCAAAATGCAAGCCCTTGTTCGAGCACGCAATGCTCGTCTACTTGTTGAAGGGTCAAGTCATATTCCAAAGCACAGAGAAAGCAACGGACAGGTGAAAATGCTTTCTATAATTCACTCACACTTGTGTGCTCCATGCTTAGCTACTAATGCAAGTATGGAGTTATTCCCTTTCTGTTTTTATTTTTTTTCTTCCAATTTTTTTATTTTAACATCAGATCGTTCCTTCATTTCCAGAGTAAGAAAGTAGCCAAAGCAACTGGTTTGTACACTTATGTTTCCATTGAGAAGCTACTTAACAATGCCTTTGCTCGTCAGGTGAACGATGTTGATATGTTTGTATGGATTTAATTCTTAGGTTTCTTTTTCATTCCATAGGACAGGCATATTGTATCCAGACCTTGACTTTGCGAATTGAATTTTGATGTAAGCTCATGGAAGCAACACCAAAGACCCAACCTATTAACATCAAGTGTGACCCTTCAAAATCTGATTCAGCTTGGCAATGGCTTGAGAGATGGATGTCTGTTTCATCGGTGAGCAATGAAGAGCCACAGGAAACTGAAGGAGCAGCAGATCAGCATATGGGTGATCATGGACATTCTGGTCGCAAAGAAGAGGACCCTTTAGTTCAAATGCTTTCTAAGTCCACAGATTCTGAATCTGGTGTTGATGTGTCAGATGAGGTTCCCAATGATATCAAAGTGACAAGTTATGATGCAAATGTCTTGGACCCCCATTCAAGCAAATCTATTTCACCTTTGCCCATTCATTGTAATCTGCAGAACAGTGATCAATCAGATACAAGATGTGAACTAAAGGATTCTACACCCTCTGAGATGACAAAGACAGATTTGGTTGAGGCGATGGAAGCCAATCTTCCCGTAGAAGAGGAGTTGCAAAATGAGAATGAAATACCAAGTGAAGTGGTGGAAGTGGAATATCTTCCCCAAAAAGAGGATACAGGAACTGTTCAGAATGGACCTAATTTAGAAAATATTTCCAATGTGCAACCTGAAGTAGAGGTGAAATGTTTTTCAAGAAAAGCAAGTAATCCTAATTTTATTGCTGCACAGTCAAAATTTGAGGAACTGAGCTTGGCTGCTACATCTGCAAAAGTAACCCCTTCTCATGATCCTGGAGTTGAATCTAGTTTGGGTAAGGCGGCTTCTTCTGCAAATGAAGATCAACCATTAAGGTCTGAGGATAAAGACAGTGAACTAGCCGGCAACTCTATCTCCTATGCTTCTGTGGTGCAAAGAGGTAGCTCTGAATGTGGGATTGACCTTTCAATTTCTTCTACCCTAGATTCGCCAGATAGGTCGGAGGCTGGAGTCAATGACAGAGGAATGGAGATAAAAGTTTCAGATGAAACTGATAATCCGAGGAACGCTGAGAATTTTGAACTTGAAACCAAATCTGTTGTGCTGGAAACTGACCCTTCATCTAATAACACAACTAAGTTGGAGAGAGATGAAAGTGTTGACTCAGTTTCTAGTGAATCGCCTAATTCAAGCTTACTTGTTGACACACCCCAGCTGGAGAAGAAGCCAGAAGATCCGAGTCACCTGCAGGTGGAGCTGGAATCTGAATCTAGCCTTCAGGTAAACAAGTTATCACCTGAAGCTTCTCCCAGAAGCCCTGCAACCATTGCTGAATCTCAAGCAACTCCTTCCAGCCAAGTGTCTGTCAAACCAAAGAAAAGTAAAGGTGAAAAAAGTCGGTCCAATCGCAAGAGTAAACCATCATCAGATGATAAAAATCTATCAAATCACAACCAAGATTCTGCTTCTAGAGTTAGTTTGGAGCAGTTGCAGGAACATAAATCAGGGAAGCGGCGTAGCTCGCTTGGTTCAGCGAAACCCGATCACAAGGAGCAGGAACCAAGAGATAGTAGCAGCAGTAATTCACTACCAAGTTACATGCAAGCGACCGAATCTGCCAGAGCTAAAGCTATTGCAAATGACTCTCCAAGATCAAGTCCCGATGTGAACGACAAGGATACCTACATAAAAAAGAGACATTCCCTTCCTGGTGCTAATGAAAGGCAAGGATCTCCTCGTATTCATCGATCTCTGTCTCAGGCACAACAGAACACCAAGGGAAATGCAACAAGCCAATCTCCTCAAGGTATTTTCTTAAGTTTCTTATGCAATATACTTATTCATCTAGTAATTTAATGAAGAAATAGTAGATTTTAGAAGGTTTGACGTGTGAGATGCCTTATATTTACTCTTGGAAGCTAATTCCATTTTGATTAATCCATTTAGACCAGTCAAGGCAATGTCGAGCTCTAATGATTAATCATTCATATTGAAGCCAAGAAAGTTTTTGTTTTTGTATATTCATACATCAACCGTATTCTTCGTATCCCCTTTGTATTGTACTAATTCTAGAATGCTTTGTTTTCTGGATTTCAGATCGGAAATGGAGACGTTGAAGATGATGATGATGATGAGTATCTTTCACTTGGTTTGCTTTGCCTTGTTTGCATGCATAATGTGAACGATATATAGAGAGAGACATAGGGATTGCATGTAAATTACCAGATTGTTGTTTCTTTCTCCTTTTTATTTGATTTGCCTTTTTTTTTTCCCCCTCATATTTTCTTTTCCCAGGAATATTGCTTGATTTATATATTAACTTGTATTGGGTTGCCCAACGCTACTTACTTTTTTTCCCCCCCTTAATTTCATTTATTTTTCTAATCACCTAACGTCTCATCTACTTTATAAAGTTATTTTGTATACTCGCCACATTTAATTTCTTTCTAATTTTTATGTTCAGTGAAATGCTTTTTTTTTTTTTTTTTTGGTGTTTGCATAAGCTGTTCTCGTAATAAAAAAATTTGTTTAATATTATGGGTATTTGTTTTATTCTAAAATAAAAATAAAAATGTGTATTTGTTTTAAATGGTAAAAAAAAAATATTAATTTAAACACACACATTCTATATTTTCTTATGTGAAAGCTCGAACTTGGTTATAGGTAGAGTGTTTTCACCTCTTCACCCCAAACAAGAACTGTTTTATAAGGTAAATGCAATTTTGTTTAGATAAAAGGGAATATGATATCGAAGAAATTATACTTTTACCACGTATGCCTATAATTTATTTCTTTAAAATATTTAAATAGTAAACCTTCTACATATAAACATTTAAATTTTGGTGAAAAGTTATACGAGACTGCAATTTTTGTAATACGATGAGATATTTTAAATAAAATGCATTTTATCAAAATGTAAGTTTTATATTTTGGCATATTAAATAGCGTACTTATAAATTACATCATTTAATATGTTAAAATATATCATTTGCGTGCATGAAATACATTATTTAGTCTTTGTTCAAATTATACATTCCAAACCTAATATGATGTATGTAAAAACTATTACTCCCTCCGTCCCGGATTAATAGTCTCGTTTGCTTTTGACATAATAACTAAGCATGTGAGTGTGAAATTAATATTTTATTATTGAATATGAAAAAGATATCATTTTTGGAAACGAGACTATTAAAGTGGAACGCACGAAAATGGGAAACGAGATTATTAAAGTGGGACGCACGAAAATGAAAAACGAGACTAAGAAAGTATATTTCAAACACGCACCGTCTCACAAAAATACTTACTTTGTGTCATTTTATTAGTTTCATTTTTTTTTTTTAAGAAATCATCTCTTACATTTGGACGACGTCATTAAATTTTATGAATTCTCACTGCGAAATATTTTCGACTCAGGAATAATAATTAGCAAATCCAAAAACTAAATAAAAAAAAAAATAAGAAAATGAGGGGATCTATGGCTCCAATCTAGGGCTTTCTTGGACTTATCCTCATTTTTCTCCTCTTCTCTTTACGTTTTATTTGTTCACTTTTCATCTCTCTCTCTCTCAGTGAAGCTCAATGGAGGGACAATCGACTAAAGACTAATGGCCAATTAGGGGTTTTATCTAATGATTTTGCGGTATTGGGCGATTTGATTGCTAAAAACCGACTGGAGTTATAAAGACACATCTATCTATTGTTTTGCGAATCGAATCGAAAATTACTTGATTTGTTAAAATGGGAGGATCGCAGAAATCAAAAAGGGTTTCATGGGCTTCCGATGTTAATCTGTGTCAGGTAAAAATGTTGTATAATTTATTAGTGCTTCCACAGTGATTTTAATCAGTAATTATGTTTGATGAGAATTGGGATGGAGAAGGAGGAACAAGATCAACTTTTTAGGTGTGTGATTGATTGGACATGTTGAGTGTGAATTTGATAATCTGGAGAATTTGAATTCACTCGACGTCAGAAACTTACTGGAAAAAAACAACAGGAAAAATATATGATTTTTCAGTCGAATATGAAATTTTAAGGGCTGGGTTGTGCTTCAGAATGCTTACTTTCTTAATATCAGAAAATTCAAAAAATGGGAAGGTGAAATAAGTTAAACTCCTTCTGGAGGTTATATATCCTTCATGAGCATCACTGATTGAAGTTTGATTAGCACTTGCATTGTCTTATCTTTTGTCGCTGAAATTATGTGGTGTAATTAATGGTGGTTATATTGAAATACTACAATTATTTTGAATGTTTTGAGTAAGTGTATGGAATAATCTAATCAATAACATTTTCATGCTTAGAGCCAGTGATATTGAGTTGATTCCTGCAGGTTCCTTTTCGCTGATGGTCTTGATTACCCTGAACTAAACAAGCTATTCAAAACTTTTGGTCTATGGAGACATTGTTTTTCCAGAAATGGAAGCGCTGGAATTTTTTTTTTAAGATTTATAACCTTCTCTGACACTTACAATGTATGTATAAAACGTAAGGTTTTAGCCTTTAGTTCCTAAGGAGTATGTGACTGGTCTCCGGTCTGAGGTATATGGGACGGATATAAATTTGCTACCAACAATAAGTTAAACTAGTTTTAATGGAGGAAACAATGATAAAGTTCAATTGGTGTTTGTTTCTGTCTACTTCATGTGCTTATCCAAAGTCATCTATGTTCTGCTTTGGTGAAAATATTAGTTTGATGTATCTTCATTACACTCATTTCATATGGAATGCATCTCCAATCATTAATCATATCAATCAGCTATAGCTTGATGCATTTCATGTTTAGATCTCTTGATTAAGTTTTGATTAATTATGAAAGGTCCATTCTTTGGACTGATATGTTTTATGTCAATAGGTAAGGTTGTTTATATCGGAAGAACCTCCTTCACTGGTCGGATTGGGAATTCAAGATCATCTCCAGTCTAAGCCATGGTCCTTTCAGTTTGGTGGCGTGGGGTCTGACGAAAATTTACCCCCAGGCTTTGAGGGAATCATGCCTGCAGATCCTTGGGCAGCGAAGCTATCTCAAGTTTCTCTGGTGAAATGGAAATGCCCTCCCAGGGTATGTACTATTGATTTTCATTTGTCTTTCTTGCTGAAGTTGTCTAAGTGAATACAAAATAGGTATATTATAGTTGAGAGTTAATGTTTCACCACCGGATTGTGGAGGCTAGTAATCTCTAACTTGCAAGACATGCAGGTCTTGTTTTAGGTCTAATATGTGGTTTCTTGTGTTTCATGTTAGAAGTAGGGATGGTTCGGCACGGTATAACGGACATTTTCCACCATAACTAATACCTTATCGAAATTTATGGTATGAAAAAAACTCATACCGTTACCGTAATGAAGTTTTTGGTATACCAAGTTTTCGGTATGAATTGATATGGTTTCGGTATAAGATAATTTATATATCATTACTTTGGCATGTCGGATTTTTTGGAATAATTTTAATATGATTTTAGTATGACATAGTTTATATACCATTAATCTTATTCTTTCGGTATACTGTTAAAATATTGAAAATTCTCGATATACTTTGATTTTTATGATTTTTCTATTGATATTTTATTCTAGAAATATGTTTATATCAATAATATTGTTTGGTGAAGAGAGACGAATGATTTTATTTTTAATTCATTGTTTTAAAATAAAAATTAGAACAAAAAATATTATTATACTTTGGGTACGATATGTGCCGGTATACCTTCAATATATTAAGATGATTATACCGTTACCGTACCGAAAATTTTTGGTACGGTATGATACCTTGCCAAAAATAACAGTATACCAAAAATTCGATAATTTCAATATTTTTTCGATACGATATGTCGGGCATTTCGGTTTTTACCCGTCCCTAGTTGGAAGAGGATAGAAGAAGCCGGGCATATTATGATATGGAGGGCTTGTGTTTCTTTCTAATTCTCATATTATCCTCGTGTTGCAGTTTAAAGTAGAAAGCTCTTGGCGAGTTGTTGCTGGGGAAGAAAGCAGGGAAACAGAAACCCAAAATCAACGAGAAATGAGAGTGCTGGAAGCTATATATCCACGCCCATCAGCCATTCCTTTAAAGTACCTCACTTTTGATGTTTCCTCTTTTCTGTGCATCTTTGATGATGGTGATTACGCTTTCATGTTTAACCCTGCTCGGTATCCTCTCCGTGTTGACCGTTTTTCTTTACGCCTGTGCAGTCCTTGTGCATTAGTTGGTGTGGAGGATTCAACTAACCATGACCACTGCACTCCTGTGATTCCCATCACACCAATTGAAGACGAGGATGCATCCATGCCATCGAACACAACTTCCATGTCCGCGCAGCAACAACACTCGCCTCATGGGACATTTTCATCTCGGGCCAATGCTTCCTTGTCATCAGCCATGTCGAACAGTGATCAGGGAAACCTGATTGATCGCGAGTTGCTCGTGAAAATCCTCAGTGACCCGAAAATGATCGAGCAACTGATTGCAAGCCATGCTGCGTCTCCCACCGGGCAGAATGTTGCTTCATCTTGCGCGCAGAGCATGCCACCCTCGTCGTCCACTTTCCCCGGTATGCCTGTGATGGTATCAGAGAATATGCCATCCACCAGTGCACAATATATCCCCAGTATCGGCGGCCATAGGAGAGAGCCACTCTCTGGTGGTGGCGCAAGACCAGAAATGGCGGCGCCGCCAGTTTCTGCAGCCTCTGGACCTTTTCTGCCGTCTGTAACAAAGGATATCAGCTATTACAAGAGCCTCATTCAGCAACATGGAGGGGAAAGAAGAGAGACCATGCCACAGATTGCTCATCAAGACCCTTCGAATAACACGATGATGAAACCGAGGGACTCGAAACCAAAGATAATGAAGCCCTGCATCTATTTCAACAGTTCGAGGGGTTGCCGGAATGGAGCGAGCTGCGCGTTTCAGCATGGTGCAGCATCGCAACAGAGAGTGAGCAGTATTCCTGAAGTTCAAGGTACAAAGAGAATGAAACTTGACACAGAAATTACTGGTGCATAATTTTTCTTTTCCTGTAAATCTTTACTGCAATCTATCTATTAATTTTGAAGTTTGGATAAGAAGATGCATTTCTTTTCATTCTTCCTGTTTTAAGTTTGATAAGAATTAAGTTAGATGCTTTTTTTTTTAAACCAGATTGAACTCTATTTGATGATTCTCTTCACTATTTGAGTATTTTCTTTTTTCATTTGAAATTCTTACTACATTGTATATATCTAATTGCTGTGTATATAAAACAATCAATTTGACAACAAAATAAACCACAAATTAAAAGGCTACAATTATTCAATGCAATAAATACAAAAGAATCATAATTTCTCATCCGGAAAACAGTGAAATATATCAAGTTTAATAAATTAGGGAATTATATTACACATTTTTTCTGTTAAGTAAATTTACCATATATTAATGATTCACGTACCAAATAATATATACTTCCTCCGTCTTAATTTATTTATCTCGCTTACTTTATTAGTTTACCCCATTTATTATTCTTATTTCCTAAAAAATATATTTAAATAAATTCCCAACATTATTCTTATTTAAAAACATTAATTAACCTCTTTTCTTCATAATATTACTTTTAATATTCTCATTTTCCAAAATAAGTTAAGTATAAATCGGAACACCCTAAAGTAATAATCCAGACCAAATAATCAGAACGGATCGGAGTGAGTAATTATTATTACCACAAACAAAAATACATTTAGTACGCTTAATATTTGTTTCAATAATTAAAATGTAATAATCTCATGCAATACACAAGTGAATTACTACTGCTCATTATATTGATTTGCAGGAATGCTCTTAAAACAATCCAAACGTGTGAAATGGGCACTCACAATCTGCTCTCTAGATTATTGTCTGAACTGCATCTGTTCCAGAGACATATTCATCCTCTACAAATGGTATTGTCTTCCACACCATCAGCTTTCCCGGAACATTCGATTTGCCTACGAAGAAGAATTTACTGTTGCATCAGATATTAGTTTTGAGTTTTATTGTAGTCATGGCAACAGGGAGTCATACATACCATCCAACATTCTGGGCTTCTCAGTGCAAATAGCTGCATAATGCGAGCCGGCCAACTGTAAGAGCGAGAACTGCCAACTGCTCGTGGCATCGGAAGGACCATCCGAAGATTCCACAACTATTTTACATGCCTGGAAGCAATAATTTTCATGTAAGCATACAAAATAATGAATTATAAACAAGTCAGATTATATCGTAAACCTGGTACATCAAATGGTGGAGTATATCGTAGCAGCACCAATGAAAACACATGCTTCTTTAGGTCTTACTATAAATCTTGCAGAAAACAGTGAAAACACATGATTCTAACATAAATCTAAGGATAGTATTCTTTAAAGGAACACCCACAAGAAACTTCATGAGAAACCTTGTTACTTGAGTCCTCGAAAGCACTGAAGTCTCCTTCCTTTGCTCCCCTCACGCGAATGGTAAATGTTTTGAATGGTGCACCAGAAAATCCTTTTCCTAATGCTTTGACATATGCCTCCTGAAAATGATTGCCTACAGTGAGAAGCTTTTGTGTAGGGGAAGGTCTTGGGTTAGACAGACCTAAATAATTTAGGCGGGTTTTATCCATTAACCCAAGTCCAAACCCATATAATATACCCTCCTAATTGGAATTAATAAACCCTATTTGGAATGGGTCAACCCATTTGGGTAGGATAAAACCCGCCTAAACCGTTTAGGCCTGCCTAACGCAAGTTTTTGCCTTTGTGTAGGGGTTTTGCTACACAACTTTTTTTTTTTCAAGATGGATTCTCACAGTAGGAAATTTGTATAACTTAAAAAGAAACCTTAAGTGTCCATAATTTGATAAACTGATATGGAGCAGGACCCGGAAGGACCTCGGCCTTTACTCGTTTATCGTCGACGGGGTCGTTAGGGGGA
>JAPKLW010001285.1:130315-140737 GCA_026898455.1 Plectranthus barbatus
TAATTATTTTGGGCACGTTAATCGTGTTTTGGGTTCTGTTCTTATCATAAACTCTCTTTGCTGAACTTGTGGGTCGGAAATGGCAGCTAAAAACTGGACTTCATATGTGGAGAAATAACGTTGAGCTAATGACAAAGTGTTGTGTTTAGTACTCCTGTGTTTTTCTTCCACATCGATGCCAATCTAAACTCGAAAGAACATATCAAAAGTGCGAGGAAAAGAGATGGAGTGTATGGAAGGAAAAATCTAATGAGTGACAGATATCACTAGAGTTAAAAAAAGAATTAATAACAAAATGATTTGAGAACTAACTTGAGAGTTAATAGTCACTCCACAAGCTATCAAGGAAGACGTGTGAGAGAGGTTGAAATGCAAGGGAGGTGGATCCCAATCATCAAGCAATGGCCAGCATACCTACCAACAACACCCATTGTTGGAACGGAAAAACAGATGAAGCTGATGCAGAAAATTCAAGTCAATCCCAAAAACAGTAAAAATAATGATTAAACTAAACCTCAGGTTTTCCGTGCATGTTTCTCCGGAACTTCAGCGATCTAGAATCAACCTGTGAGTTCATCTGATCTGCCAAAAACCAACACATGATGATGAGTGCCAAATTTCAGTAAACTGCAACTTGTGATCATGAAAGACCATGCCCTCGCCCATACATAAATTTTCGAGCAAAATATTAAATCTAAACAAGAGGCAACCCTGGTATATGAAAATGGAAATCCAACAGTAATTTGTTCTTGATTCCAACAGGATAAGCTCAAACTATACACACAAATTAAGATTTCACTCTAAATTCCATTAACTCAGCAAATCTAAAAAACAAAACTGATATCAGGCAAGGAACAAAGATACTACACATAAAATCCAGTTACCTCATATGGGAACACACATAAGGGTGGTTCAGTTTCAGTTCTTGCTAATCAAGCGAGCACATGTGAACTCATCTGAAAATCGAACATGCATACAAAAAAAAAGAGAAAACAATAGTGAAAGAGTTGCACTATAAAATAGATACTCAAAATCTGAAAAACTTCAGCCAACATAGAGAGTATAAATTCCAAATCACCAAAAAAAAAAAAAAAAAGGACAAAAAGGAGCAGTTTGACAGACCTTAGAAATTAGGTTGGAGTTATGTTGTCGAGTGAGGTCTTAATCATTGAGCAAGACAACATCATCATATGGTCGTCAATGTAACAAGAAATTATGCGTGAAAGAGAGAGAGGAGTAGAATTAGGTGCAGTTGCAGAAATGGAATTGGGAAAACTATGAATAAACAAGTGGTGAAGAATGAAAAATACCCTATTCAATGTTTCTTTTTATCACTAAATTATACTCCCTCCGTCCCATGTAATTAGTCCCATTTGGTTTTGGCACGATAACCAATGTTAGTGAGTGTAGTGGAATTAATATTTTATTGATGAGTGTAAAAAAGTTTGCCATTTTAGGAAATGGGACAATTAGATGGGACGGACAAAAAAGGCAAATGGGACTAATTTCGTGGGACGGAGGGAGTACCATAATATTTAATTTTATATATTAAAAATACCCTCAATTATTAATAATGTTAAAATTTTTATGAATCATAAATTAAATATCGTGTGATATTTCTATTTCTTTGGTATAATATATATCAAAATTTTAACACGGTTAGCGACGTAAGGTATTTTTAATTGACAGAATCAAACTTTAGGATATAATTCAATGATATGAGAAATTTTAGGATATATTTCATAGTATAAAGTATTTTTAGTAGACAAAATAAAACGTTAGGGTATAACTCAAGAAAAAGCAAATATTAAAGTATTTTTTATAGTTGGTCAATACTATAAGGTATTTTTCATAGTTTTCTCCAATGAAATTGGGGAGGAGGCAGAGCCGGCGGGAGAATTAAATTACTCCCTCCGTCCCCATTTTCCTTTTTCGTATGTCCCCACTCAATTGTTCCGTTACTAAAAAGTAGTTAATTTTTTTACACTTAAAAATAAAATATTAATTTCACCCAACTAATTTTACACTCACACTCTTTAGTTATTGTGCCGATCAATCCAAAATAATTAAGCTAGGATAGAATGATTATTTTTTAAGAATTTGTATCTATCAATATTTGTATTTGGGCCTTAGCTAAAAATATATATATATATATATATTTGTATTTGGGCCAATTGCTTTACTTTTTATTTAAAATAAATAAATAAACTACACTTGAGTCCATTTCAAGTTCTCACCCTTTAATTTCTTAAGTTGATCTATTAATGTAAATAAATGGAATATTAAAAATGAGTTTTGTGTTAAAATTAAATAGCTACATATTTAATCTTGAGAATTACATAATGGCTGACAACCTTTTTCGTTACCAACCAATACCATATAACTGTTTTTAAGGCAAACATTTCAGACTGGATAATTTGTTGAAAATTTGGGGTTAATTGAATAAATTTTTCATGATTAATGTTGAGGTTCGATTTCACGAGAAAATGGAGCCCTTAGAACTTCATGAGAGTGTCACAGATAATAAGATAATTGGAAATAACAAACGAGAATTAAAGGCAAAAAATTAAATATGCAGCGGATGAAACGGCGTCAATATAACCGCTCTCAATAAATGAGAAGAATTTGTATAGAATTTGGCAGAGTTAGGGCTATGTTTTGCTAAGAGAGGATCGATACAAAAAATGAGCCCCCTGCCCCTATTTATAGACAGGATAGGGGCAGGCAGACATTAGCTAACCCTAGCCGTCGAGCAGTAATGGCTCGCCGCGAATATCGGACCGGTCGCGGGTTTTTCGGGGAAGGTTAGGGCTTCCAACGATCGGGCGCCGCCAGTGAGCTAGGGTTTCCCTTCCTGGCACTCCTCGATATCGACTCTTATGACTCCTCGGTGGCGAGGCTCTTTGATAATCGATGGCGAGGCCTTGACTTGGGTGGATTTTCAGTGTCTTGTTGACGTTGGTGGACTAGCTTTACGAGTTGGGCTCGTCTGTGCGGGCCGACTAGTCTACTGGGCCTGGGCTCGTGGGCCTGGTCCCAACAATTAATATTTAATATTGTCGAAATTAAATATTTTTTGTGGTATATATATATTCTCAAATCTGAATTTCGGTGAGTGAGAAATTTAACCACAAGTTGGCATATTATGGTGTATGAGATAATTAAACATGTGTTTAATTAATGTCCCAAATTGATATAAGTTGAGACTTGTATGTGTGTAACAATAAGTGTGCATTGGTGGTACATGTTAGTGTTAACATGGACTGATTGTTAAGTCTGTCGGATGTTTAACAAACATCGAGACTAACATTTGTATTGTGCATGCACACGTAGTTGTCTCAGTCAACACGGTAGTTACAACATGTGGGGACAAGAATATTATGTACTCGATAATTTGCAACACAATTCGTAATTGTCGTAATAATGATTTCAATTTTTAACCGACATGTTAATGATGTCGGTTTGTAACCGACAAGACAATGATGACGTTGTAACGTCTCGATATTAAGTGTCAAAACGTAAACCATTACTTAGTATTCAGTTTGTAACTTCACGATATTAGTGACAAGAAACATAACTGTCGACACCATAATGCTCGGTTTGTAACCGTTGACCGTATTTAATTATCGATCGTAACCCCCCTGGTGGTTAGACATCGAACATACGTGTTCCTCGTCATCAGGCAAAAGACAAACTCACTTAGCCAGAGACTGCATCTTTATTCTCATATTGTTGTATATTTTTCGTTGTTTTTCTGCAATTCAGTTTCACCTTTGTTCAGTTCGCCGGAGCCTTTCCGATGGCGGTGCTGCCTAAAAAAGGTTGAAGTCGTTTTACTTTTGGGGACAATCGCCGTTCAACGAGCACTACGTTGGTGAATTTGTCTTGCGGGAAGAGGGCTTCCTCGACTTGGTTGTGCTTCATTGCACTTTATTTTGTTTTATTTCAATTTAATTTCCTTTATTTTGTTTGTTCTCGTACTAGCAGTATTTGCAGTAATACTTATAAAAACTTGTTGTACTAGACATAATTTACTGCAGTGTTTTCAGTCCGTCTCCATAGATCTTGTATCCAACATAATTTTTAGATTAGATACATGGCATGCACTTCATGTTTGAGTTTATACACACAAGTTAAAGCTATGATAGATTCAGATAGAACATTTTCATGTAAATTAATATTTAGAAATTTTAATTCCATTAAAATTTGATAACACACTTGGTTGAATTGTAAATCAAGTAAAAATAGCTAATGAGGTCTGCTGCTGATAATGCTGCATTGTTTTGATCTTTAATGCTTAGATAGAAATGTTGAAGAGCAAGATTGATGTTAGATAATCTTGTATGTATCTTCAAAGATATTATTATATATTTTTGTTTATAAATATATTTAGTTTTTAGATATCTCTAGCTTAGATATATCTTTAGTTTTCATATATATCTAGTTTTGGATATATTTGATAGGATATAGATAGATTTCATATTCCTAACTCATTTAGATTTTAAATTTCTATCTCCCTACTACTTTCAGCGATTTTTATGCTAGTTTGATGTTGTAGCATCACGTCAAGCTTGTCTCTCTATTTGTCTTGCTGCTGCCACAACAACCGAGTCCTGTGAAATACAAAAATATGAACTCCACATTTATAGAAAAACATGGGTTTGCGTCGATGGGACTTTCCATTATATGGTAATATACTCCCAAGTCACCAATCGATATGGGATATTTAACAATCTGGAGAGTCAGCAACGAAGCAGCATCTTGAAGGAGTGAAAAAAATTGGTGAGCTTGAAGCCATCAGTCAAGAAGTCGAAGTAGTAGGATTTTGTGGAATTTTTTTTTTTTTTGAATAAGTGTACATTAATCTTAAACACACACACTCAGATGTCCCTCTGGAACTCGAACTTGTGACCTCTCAGTCACAGACAATGTACTTTAACCACTACATCCCGAGCGAAGGAACAATTTAACAAGGTTAAGACTCTCTCTCTCTCAACTATAAGATAATTGTACTGCACAATTCGCACATGGTTTTGTTTCATTATTTCATTCATCTTTGGTCGTCCATGATCAATCATTGTTTGAATAAGTTATCCCTCTGTTTACATGCATTATATTTTTTTTACACCATTTATCATTACAATATCAAGAATTCCATATGTTTAATTTAAAGTAAAACTTCATACCAAATACACCAACTATCGTAGTATATATATATATATTACTTTGATATACTAGTAAGTTCTACTTTAATAGCATAATTTATAAAATGCTCCCTCCGTCCCGAATTAACAGTCCCAAACCGAAATGACACAATAACCAATGTTAGTAAGTGTAGTGAAATTAATAATTTATTGATGAGTGTTAAAAAGTTTGTCATTTTAGAAAACAAGACTAATAAACGAGACAGACTGAAAAGACAAGTAAGACTAATAAATTAGAACGGAGGGAATAATAAATTTTTGAATCCCAAGACCCACAAGAGATCTTTTCTTTCTCTTGCAACAATTTTTTTGCCATATTAATTATGAATTTATGATATAGTCTAACAGGTGGAGCCACTCGAGCTAACTCCTAACATTTCATTTCTCAACCATCTTACAATTTTTGGTTTTTTTTAACTTTTGCTTATTAATTAATTTTGGAGCCATTTATAAGATCGACCCTCTCTTTTCCCTTTACTCGGTTTTTAATTAACTTAAGATGGACCCCAAAACTCCTACTTTTTTTTTTTTTTTTTTTTGGAACTTAGTTATTTTAACACAATTTTCAGATTTTGAAAGCTATTTTATAGAATGTAAAATAAAAGGAATGGAAAAAAAAAAAAAACCTTCTACGAGGCTTTGATTTTGTTCATTCAATTATATTATTTCAGAGTTTTTACTAAAATTTCTTGCTTCTTTAAAAAGGGGTCGAGATTTCTTAACCACACCTAAGAATCCTAAAAATCATGAACTGGATTTTCAAGACTTTGAGAACATTTAGAGACTTTTATACATATAAATAATGTATTTCAACATAATATATATTTAACAATGGATCATTTATTAAATTATATATTTTATACCTGCATCACCGTCTCACAAAAATTCCTACTAAAATCATAATATTGTAAGTTACCGATCTAAAAATCTCTTAATTATTTTTTTAAAAAAAATTCATACATGAAATATCTTGTATAAAAGATATTTGTAACATCATCTTTTCTTCATATACCACATATGATTTATTTATACATCATTTACAAGAATCACACATTAAATAATATTAAACTCATAAAAAAACTATAATATGAAAAAAAAATAAAAAAAAATCTATAGAAGCAAATTGAGAAAGCCCATTGGTCCCATGATTTGTTTCCCAGCAGCCGAAGGTTTAATGATCACGTGATGCTCATCCCCACCAATCTGCGGTGAGCCCCACTTCCAGATTTCTCTGGGCCCCACTCCCTCTTCGCTATCATTTGCTTACCCAACCGCTCAACGGTCGAGATTCGACGGGGGCTTCGGCCCAATGGACTACGACCTGTACAAAACCGTACCACCTCTACTATTTTCTCTCTCTCTCTTTTTTTAAAAAAATAATAATAAATTATTAACTTCTAGAAATTAATAAAAAATTGTTTTTAGCCTATATATATAATTACAATTAAAAAACAAATATATATATATATATATATATGAAGCACGGTGTGAATTAATTTTATAAACAATTGAAAAATTTATTAATTGGGCAGAGTCAACTAAAAATGCTTGTCGGAATGACATATTGATGAATGCCAGCTCACATGGTTGAATTGAGCATCAAAGAAAGAATTAATTTACATATATTTTTACAATATATATAATATTATTAATTTTTTGGGATTGGATTGCGGATTATTCGATTCATTTTGAGAGATTTGTATTTTTTGCCCGACAAATACAGTAGGACTAGGAGAAACATAGTAGATTAATAGCCACAAATACTTAGAATATATTTAAGGAAGGAAAAGGAGAATCATTAAATTCATGTCGAGAAATGGACAATATGATTCAAATTGGAACAAAATAAATTAAAATCTGTGTTGGGGGGTGTGGGGGGATAACGACTAGGACACATCGAGTGAAGTGGGTGGATGAAGAAACACAGTCTTTCAATTCATTTATTTACAATATACTATATATATATATATATATATATATATATAAGAGTGATCATATGAGAATTCTCCTTTATAATGTGAATATAAAAACCAATTTCGACCATCCAAATTGGTGATCCAACGCTCAAGACTAAATAATTTTCGTCTTGCATTATAGTGTAATAAAACATGCATTAAAGTGTAATTTTGTATTATTTTTTCTCTCCTCTAAATTCATCCTAAATCTTTAAATGACCATAACTCCTTCGATTTAGATTATTTTTTCATGTATCATATATTAAATTAAATTTTGTATAATGAATGTTTGCTAAGTATATAATGCACGTCGATGTCAAAATAATGTGGTCCACGGTGTATCGATTCACCTTAAAAATAAGGTTCACACGATAATCATTCAAATATTCATTATAACAATGATTTTAAATAGTTTGATGCACGGATAAAAATTTATATATGACAAGAATCTTTGAAAAAATTAATAATAGATATGTTTCAATCTAAAAGATTAGAGAATTTTTTTTAATTTAAATTATTTTTTAATATACCAAAATAATATAATTTTATTATTTTTAAACTAAATCTCTATTGCACATGTTTAGTGGGAGTAAACTATGTAACTAATGAAAATTATTAATCTTATGCACAAATCAAATAACTTATGTATTATAATGTAAGTAAAATAATTTTGCTCTAAAATAAAAGTAATACACTATAGTTCCGATTAAAACATCATCGTAAAAATAAAAATTAGTGATTATATGCATAATTATCGTAACAGTACACGAATTCTTATATAATGAATGTAGTTGTACAATATAATACACGAAGTTATATATAATGCAGAATATGATAGATAAAATGCAACATGTTTTTTCCAGCGAAATAATCATTTATCATTATATTTGCACTTGTTATGCATTATATAGTAATAACATACGCATTATAATGAAAGTAATATAATTTTTTCTCTAAAATAAAAGTAATACCATATGTAATGCAGGAAATAATACCATATAATGATAATAATATTGTTCTCAAATAAGAGTAATATCATATTATAATGCAGGTATATAATGTTAGGTATATAATGAATGTTAGGCATATAATACATGTTTCCTAGGTATATAATACATGTTTATTGTGCATATAATGTATGTTTGTTAGATATGTAATGTATGTCGACGCTGAATATGCAAACAGAATTTTAAATAAGTACAAAATGACAAAAATACCCTATAATGTAGGTTTTTGAGATAAAACGACCGAAAATCCTGGTAAAATTCTAAGCGTACATTCATCAAAATCAATGGCGATGATTTGTTTTTATTTCTAATGGTAAGAGGTGTTCTCACTGGATCGCATCCATATATATAGTTGCGTTCATTTCTGAACTATATGTCCTGAACGAACAATGACCATATATTCAACCACACATCTTATTTTTTGGACGCCTCATAATATGTCACGTGTCATTTTTTTAATTATTTTTATATTAAGTAAATGGTAATATTGGTAACACATATTATATTAAAACTATTAGTTTTGGAAATACTTATATTTATGCGTTTTATAAGATTTATAATATCTTTTATTTTTTGTTTCTATATACTATCAAATCAATTTATAATTAACGTCAAAAAATCTTATTGATCTTGATTATTATTTGTCGTTCGTTTTTTTGGTAGAACTGATTCCTTCGCTCGGTTGCCAATCAGCATCCCGACGGTGTCAAGCTCCGCCCCTCGCCGATTTACTGAGAAGGTTTGTTGCTGGAAACAATTTATGATTTTTTTTTATATGTACTCTAACAATAAGACCAAATTAAAAAGACATGAGATATTAGTTGCGGTGTGGTGTGGACAAACTAGATCACATCTAATGTAAGAGTCCATTTAGTTGGGTTTCAGAATGAGGGAATGAAATGATTTCGAGATTCCGAAATCACCAAAACCCTCCAAAATGGTGGATTTCATTTTAATTCCCTATTTTATTACCAAAATTATTTATTTATTATATTTTATTTCATATTATTTTATTATTTATTTTTATAATATATTATAATAATATTATTATTAAATCAATCTTTTATTTTATCTTTATTTTATATTTTATAAAATAGATAATAAATTAGTATTTATTTTTAATATAATATAATTTTTTAATTTATTATTAAACTGATTATTATTTCTATAGTATTTAAATTCTTTTCTAAACCTTTAAACTTAAAAGAAAAATCATCAGAATTGAAAATGATTCTCAAACCATCTTATAAAGCAAACACCAAGAATTGAGAATGATTCCCAAATTTAAACCCATACCCATTCCCTTACTATCAAACCCATACCCATGTTGGAAACGGAGATATTTAAATAAATATTCCGGAAATAAATATTTAATTTTGTAAAAATTAAATATTACAGAATCGATCTACGTTGCGAGTAGATAATCGTGGTATATTTATTTTCTCAAATCCGTATTCCGGTGAGTGAGAAATTAATCCGCGAAGGTGACACGTGGCATCATTATTACATGATTAATTAAGACAAGACATGTAATAATTAAGACATCCCACATGGGGAATTTAACCTTGTCTTAACAGGTTTAAATACAGTTACACTGATATGGTGTAATAACTGAGTGTGCTAGGGACGTTGTATAACGTGCCCGCCGTGTGCCCACGCGCGCCGCCGCCGCCGCCCGCCTCGCCTCGCCTCGGCCTTCGACCTCTGCGAGGCCGCAGGCCGAGCCCGAGCCCGAGCCCGTGACCCGTGCCCCGGTTCCCGGTTCTTGGTTCTTGGTTCTTGGTCTTTGGGCCTTGGCCCGTTACGACCTTATCTTTTTGGTCAACAGAAACGAGCCTGATGGGCTCATCGGAACGGGTCAAGTGATTGGGTCAGGTCCAGTCAACATAGATGCACACGTGGCCTGCGACGTGGCTGTCGAGTCAGCACACGTGCGCATTGATGTGTCTGCGGGGGTTACAAAACGTGCTGCAATTCAAACAGCACGTTCCCGAGACGTACGCGTCGTAACTGCCGCCGTGTCGTGATTGCTGAGGCGTAACCGCCGTCGCGTCTTGAATGTCCGACACACTCCCTCAGGTGTGGACTGCCTATAAATAGGCATCCCCAGGCAGCAGCACTTGCACTTCCGAAAATAGCATCTTGTTGCATTTCACCTGAGCACTTTCTTGTTGCATTTCACCTGAGTTCTGCCAACTCTGCTCCTGCTCCTGTCCAGTTCGCCGGAGCTCTGTCGATTGCGGTGCTGCCTCGACC
>JAPKLW010001285.1:145737-226727 GCA_026898455.1 Plectranthus barbatus
CCTGTCCAGTTCGCCGGAGCTCTGTCGATTGCGGTGCTGCCTCGACCAAGACGAAGCCGTTTTACCTTTGGGGACAATCCGCTAAACCCGAGCACTACGGTGGCGTAATTGTCTTGCGGGAAGAGACTCTCTCGACTCGGCTGCTAAGTTCCTTCTGTCTTTTTTGTATTATTTTCATTACCGCAAGACTGTACCTTGTTCCATTTCTACACTTGTATTCAGTTCTCACTATTACAACAACCCATAGTTATTCTCGACAGTTATATCAAACGCTCCCTAAATATGTATCACCCAATATTGATTTTTTTTTTAAAAAAAAATTCTTGTTGGGGAAATAAGAAAGTAATGATCTTTATATATAATATATAGATAAAGCAAAATTTTGTAATTTTGAAACGATGATAAATTAAACACCAGCATTGTATGGCCTACGATTTTACAAACCACCTCATCATCTTCCGTAATTGGCGCGTGTTGTCTATCAGTTTCACTTTCACCTCAACCACACACATATAATTAAATAAGTATATAGGACAAATTAAATACATTTTCATTTTAAAGTTTTCTGATTATACTATTTGTTGAAGAAATAAACTTGAAAAAACACAATTGAAAATAAGATATTTTTAGAAGATATTCATTTGGTATGATTATCAGGTGCAAACTATTAGAGTAGGCAAAAACTTGCGTTAGGCACGCCTAAACGGTTTAGACGGGTTTTATTCATACCCAAATGAGTTCACTCATTCTAAATAGAGTTTATTAATCCCCAACTAAGGTATATTAGATGAGTTTGGCTTGGGTTAATGAATAAAACTCGCCTAAATCGTTTAGGCGTGCCTAACCTAAGACCTTCCCATTAGAGTATTCTTTCTGGATAAAGCAATATTTTTCAATCACACAGACAAACTTATAAATTATACTCCCTCCGTCCCGCTAGAATAGACCCACTTACCGAATTCGGCGTCCCAACTAAATTGGCCCATTTTCAAAATTGACATTTTTTTCACACTCAACAATAAAATACTCATTCCACTAACTCATTCTACATTCACAACTCTTAATTTCCGTGCCGAAAAGAAAGATGCCTATTTAAACGTGACGGAGGGAGTATCACACAATCATGTAATTTTCTAATCACCATTAGAGGCAAGTACGAGCCAATTCGGCTATCAAATTATTCGGGATCGATTTTAAAATAATTTAAAATTAATTCAATATTAATTAACTGAGTTGAGCTCGAACTATTCAAGTAGTTATTGACCTGCAGGAGCTCGAACTCCGTAATTCTCGACTTGATAGACTCGTGTACTTTATTGAGTTTGAGCCCAAGTCGAGCTTAGCTTCAAGTTAGACTCACGAGCCTTATGTAATTTAAAACTTTCATCTCTAAATTTATTATTCAATTAAATACTTATTTTTTTTAATTAAAATTAAATAATCAAGTTCGATCAAGTTTAGTCAAGCTCGAGCTCAAGCCTCAATTTTTTCTTATTTTTATCCAATTCGAACTTGAGCTTTGCTATACTCAACTCATAATTACACCAATCACCATATCGTTAATTTTTCAAATTTTGGATCAATGTTATCGAGTTAGGAATTATGTGATTTGGATAAATTCAGTCTTAAAATTCATGATCCTAAATGAGAATCAATTACTGATTTTCATACAATAAACCTCAATTATTAAATAGATATTTCTTTTTCTATTATCAAAGAGATACTGCAAAATCTATTCGGTTTTATGATTAAAGTTAGTGCTGGCAGATACATTATATGGATAAATAATACAAAGCCATAGCCTCTCAAATATCAAATATTATGAATTTCGGATTACTATTTAATCACTATTCAATCAATCACCTCATCATATCATAATTAAACTGCTAAATAAAGATAAAAATTCTATATATTTATGATTTGAAGAATTTACTTACGAATCAATTATTAGTTATCCAATCTCTTCAAACATATTTCCACAATAAAATATTATACAAACATATCTTAATAGATCTCGAAGTAATATTATTATGGAGTTTTATCGATCTAGGACCCGAAAGATATTTTAATTATCGATTCAGGATCCAAAAGATTAATTGTCAATTCAGGATCTGAAAGATCACAAAAATTCTCAATCCAGAACCCGAAAAATCATACAATTCTCAATTCAGGACCTCAATATCAGGTCCTGGATTGAGAATTATTTGATCTTTCGAGTTTTGGATTGACAAATCATCTTTTGGATCATGAATTGATAATATAACTATCTTTTAAGTTCTGAATTGACAATTCTTTTATTATTATTTATCCAATCTGCAACTTTCAAGAATCAAGATAAGCAATCAATAATTGGCCACTGAAAATGGAAATCCTAGTTTATTAAAAGAAACCCCAACTAATTAATTAATTAGGGCATCACCTGGTTTAAGAATGGCAAAAAATATTAGTTTTGTGCATTCACATTTTGCCCATATATACATATCTAATGATTAAACTAATCTTAAATTAATCCTTTTATAGATTTAATATCATCAATTATTGGAAGTCTCTATACTTTATACCTTTCCGTTAATTAAGCAACCTGCACCCCAACTGTTGCATCATGTGCTCCTATTGTACCATTTCAATGAATTACACATAGGAATATAGACTTTTCCAAATAATTCGATCGATGTTAATGTGCTCACGATTGATGTGACAAATGCAATACATTAAAGGTGATGATAATAATTAAAATTGTCGGCTCTCTTGATTCAAAAATTATAAACAATCAATGAAAAATACGAAGAAAGAAGTAGAAAAAATATGGAGGAACTTTTAGAGTTGTATTTCTTGTAAACAACTGTTAAAAAACTATGTGAAAAACTGAAATTTTTACTCTCTAAACAATGAAAACTAATACTCCTATTTATAAGAAAAATTAGGATAGATAAATAAGGAAAATAAGATAATGTAGGATATATCTATATCTTCATAATTGAATAAGATTTATTTCCAAACTAGATAAACAAATCTTTCCAAAATCAAAGAGTAAATCTTCAACAAAAATTGTCCGCACCATGTATGTGATATTGTCACATCAGCACGTCAACACATTAACATATGAGTATGATGGGTAGTAGGTGGGTAAAACTGTAATTTATATTCCATCTTAAATACTTTTATTATTTTTCATATTTATAGGGCAAAAACTAGCGTTAAGCACGCCTAAACGGGTTTTATCCATATCCAAATGGGTTCACCCATCCCAAATAGGGTTTATTAATCCCCAATTAGGATATATTAGATGGATTTGGATTGGGTTACTGGATAAAACTCGCCTAAATCGTTTAGGCGTGCCTAACCTGAGACCTTCTCTATTTATAATTATATATTCAATACAAATAAGACATTTTAACTACTTGCATCTCAAATTAAAACTCTAAAAATAATAAAATCCAATTTACACATTAAGTAAAACCACCATGATAATTCTCATATAGGAGTTTTTAATTGGATATATAAGAATCTTCGATTGATCGTGAGATTGACCCACTATATGAGCTTGTTATTTACTTTGGAATATTATGAGAATGCGTGTGAATGGATGAGCTTTATTCTTAATTACAAACTTAATTGACATCACAATCAAATAATTAATATATATGAAAACTAATACTAATATATATAAGTACTTTCATTCAATTTAATTAAGGCACATGCATGTTACATTTGAAAAGCTTTAACATAATATTGCACTGCATGTGCATGAAGCAGCCTATCATTGATGAAGACTTGAGTTTGATTAATGTGACAAATATATTACCTATCAAAAGAATTAAAATTAATTTATTGCTTATTCCAAAGTGGCATTGTTTTATATATAAAGTAGGATCTTAGAGAGGTGGTGCATCCTTTTTATCTCAAACCTTTTTAAAAACGACCATTTTGAAACGACATGATGATAAAATTAGTAAGTAGTTCTAAACCAATAAAGTTGCTCAAAAGTTCTACTTTAAATTAATAATTAAGATTACATTTTTTTTTCTAAATTTGATGCATAACAATGATGTAGAAGCAATTAACCATTACAAAAATTTATGCTTTGTCTTTAAAAATTAATGCTTTTAATTTTAACCGTTGAGGTCATCAATCCAATAGCTAAATAGATCAAATGCAAATAAGAGATAATATGTTAATTAACAATAAAATTTGATATTTAATTTCGATGGATGGATGGTAAAGATTAAAATTGACAGTGTTGGGATCAGGCCCATGAGCCCAGGCCCAATAAGGTGAATCGGCCCACACGAGCAAGTCCGGCCCGGGAGGCTGACTTACCAAAGCCAGCGAGACTAAGTCTAAACCTCGCCATCGATGATCGAAGCGCCTCGCAATCGAGGAGCAAATCACGTCGGTATCGAAGCGGTCCATAAAGGAAACCCTAGCACGCTGGCGGCGCCCGAATGCTGAAGCCCTAACCACCTCCGAAAGTTCCGCGATCGTTCCGATATTCACGGCGAACCATTGCAGCTCGACACCTAGGGTTAGGCATTATCTACCTGCCCCCATCCTGTTTATAAAAAGGGGCAGAGATTTCATATTTTGCACCGATTTCTTCCTAAGGAAAACCACGCTGTTATTCTGCCGTTTTCATTACTCGATTTATGATTTACATCCACTGTGCATCCAGCTTTTATACTCGAATATGGCCCCTTGTTATTTATTTCCATTTTCTTGTTAGTAATTGTCTTTATCTGATAAGAGTTTCAAGGGCTCCTATTTCTCGGAAATTCGAACCTCAACATTTGGCGCCCACCGTGGGGCCCTTGAGACTACTCTCCGTTTCTTTTTCTTTGATTTAATGGCAGGCACTGACGAAAAAGCTGGAAATCAAACAAAGAAGGCGGCTGGGGCTCCCCCGTCGAAACCCTCCGGTTCCAGGGACCTCGTCCCCGTTGACGAGTTGGTGCGTCAAACTTTGCAGACCAGCGGCGCCCAGGCCGTGCCCCTGGAGATGCTGAACACAATCCTCGCACGGCTGGCCGAGGAGGCCGAGGAGGCCAGGCGCCGCGCGAAAGAAATGGACTCCAGAATCATGGAGCTACATGCCACAAACCATGCCCTACGGAGGGAAAATGACCAGCTGCGCCGAGAGAACGCGCACAAAAAGCAGCCCTTCATCGAGGAGCCCCTCACTAGCGAGAAGCCGTCCGACTCTCGCAAGAACTTGGCCCATGATTTAGACAAAGCTGTCAATTTGGACACACCCGCGGGGTTAGGTCTCGGGAGTGGACTTGCAGGAGCAACGACCAGTAGGCCACCTGAGCGCCTCGTCACCGAGCACTCACGAAGCGAATACGAGAAGTGCCTCGAAACTCGAATGGCGAACTTTGAGAAGCTCATCTCCCGGATTCCGGGGGTGATCCCACCGGACGCTTTGATACCACACGACAGCTACGCCGACTCACCCTTCACACCTGACATTACCAATACGGATGTTCCATCGAGGTTCGTGTCGCCGTCGTTCCAATTGTATGACGGAACAACCGACCCGGAGGACCACATCGCTCTCTACAAGCAGAAAATGCTAACCACTTCGATCCCAGGCGAGCTTCGCGAAGCGTGTATGTGCAAGAGCTTCGGATCCAGCCTGACCGGTCCGGCTCTCCAATGGTTCGTCAACCAACCGAGGTGCTCCTTTTCAACATTCTCCGAACTCCACATGGCCTTCAGGAAGCAATACTCAAACCGCAGGCGTGTGGCGAAGCACCCCGATGCGCTGAACAGTATACGCATAAAGAAAGGGGAGTCATTGAAATCTTACGTCGGGCGCTTCAATCGAGAGCTCGCATCGATACCGAACTGTCCACCCCTGACAGCGGTATTCGCCTTCAAGAATGGCCTGGACGTGTTTTCAAAACTTTACCGTGACCTAACGAGTCATCCCTGCTATGACATGGACTCGGTTCTCTCGCAGGCTTGGGCTGAGATTAACTGGGAGGAGGACGAGCCGAATCATATCGCGCGGTTGAACGGACAGAAAGATTATGAGCTATCTAATCAGTATCGAGGAGATCGACCGAGGGCTGGCTCCTCGAGTTCGAGGTACGTGGATCAAAAGGATTTCAGGAACGAGCGTCGATTGCGACGAGACCACCCTTATAGCCGAACATCGTGAGCCGGTGAAGTGGCTTATAGCCTCAGCATCGACCAAAATTATCTGGTCAATAACGTACTCAAGGGGCTCGGTACCGCCGTGAAATGGCCCACCAAGATGAAGTCCGACCCCAAGACACGAGATACGAGCAAATTCTGCGGCTTTCATAACGATCACGACCATAGGACTGAGGAATGCCAAGCACTACGTCTGGAGGTCCTCGAACTACTAAAGAAAGGATTCCTCACCGAGTATTTAACCAACAAAGGGAAAAATACATGGACGATAGGCCGACAAGCCAACCCTCCCGCAAACGCCGAGCCTCAAAACAAACCACCGTCCACCGAACGAACAATCCATGTCATCATCGGAGGATCTGAGATCAGTGGGAAGTCGCGTTTCGCGGCTAAAATAGCCCGCAGAGTTCTCAACCGAGAAGTCCAGCACATTAGCCCCATGCAACAACACGAATCGATTGAGTTCACCACCGAGGACCTACCGGGGCTTATTCATCCACACCATGACGCGCTAGTGATATCACTACTGATATCCAACTGCCAAGTGAAGAGGTTGCTCGTGGACAACGGCAGTTCCGCAAATATAATGTTCATTCGAACATTGAAAGAGATGCAGATCCCAATGAGCAAAATAGAACCAGTTACCATGACCCTCTACGGGTTCAATGGGGATCAGCAATGAACCTTGGGAGAAATCACCTTACCCGTGTACTGCGGGGGCATGAATCTGGACGTCAAGTTCCAAGTCGTGGACACCGTCTCCGCGCATAACGCAATTCTGGGAAAGCCCTAGATTCACAAACTCAAGGCAGTACCCTCATCGTATCATCAGGCGCTCAAATTCCCCACTCCCAGGGGAATTCAGACCATTAGAGGCGAACAAAAGGCCTCAAGGGACTGTTACTACGCCAGCTTCCGAGCCGTCTGCACGCAGCAACACGACTCGCCGCCGGCCCCAATCGTTAGACCCGAGGCTGAAGAACTCGAGGAAGTAAAGATAGACGGGTCAGATCCGACACATACCACCTTCGTAGGAGCAGAGCTCCCCGGCGATGTGAGAAGTGCCCGTATAGAATTCCTCCAAAGCAAAGCTCACGTATTCGCCTGGTTGCACCGGGACATGATCGGAATTGACCCTTCGATCGTCACGCATCGTCTTCAAGTTGATCCCAACAGCAAGCCCGTGCAACAACGTAGGCGCAAATTCTCCGCCAAAAAGAACCAGGCAATAAATGAGGAAGTACAAAAGCTCATTGATATCGGGTCAGTTCGGGAAGCTCATTACCCCACTTGGCTCGCCAATGTGGTAGTTATCAAGAAGAACAGAAAGAACCGAGTCTGTATCAATTTTACAGACTTGAATAAGGCCTGCCCAAAGGACCCCTATCCTCTACCACACATCGACACCATTGTTAACGCAACGGCGGGGCATGAACTGCTGAGTTTCATGGATGCCTTTTCAGGTTACAATCAAATACAGATGCACCCGGACAATCAAGAAAAGACCGCCTTCATCACCAGTCAAGGCATCTATTGCTATAAGGTGATGCCCTTTGGACTAAAGAATGCAGGCTCAACGTATCAGTTCCTTGTCAACTCCATGTTCAAGGATAAGATCGGAAAGACGATGGAAGTCTACATCGACGACATGCTCGTCAAATCGCTTAGCTCGCGGGATCACGTGGCTCATTTGGAGGACGCTTTTCGGACCTTAGAGAAATACAATATGAAACTGAACTCAGCAAAATGCTCATTCGGGGTGTCTTCCGGCAAGTTCCTCGGTCACATAGTAACCCAGAGAGGGATCGAGGCAGACCCCGCACAGATCCGGGCCATCCAGAGCATAGAACCTCCTAAGTCACCAAAAGAAGTTCAGAAACTAACTGGGCGGCTTGCGGCCCTCAGCTGCTTCATATCGCGCTAATCTGAGAGAACCCACCCCTTCTTCAACACATTACGGAAAGGGAAACGGTTTGAATGGACTGAAGACTGTGCAAAAGCGCTAGAGGAATTAAAAGCCTATCTAGCGAGCCCTCCGTTGCTATCCAAACCGATTGACGGCGAAACCCTACTGCTCTATCTATCAGTTTCGGACCACGCAGTCGGGGCCGTCCTAGTGTGCGAAAAGGATGGCAAACACCACCCGGTGCACTACGCCAGCAAATCCCTGCTAGATGCAGAAACTCGGTACACCGCTCTAGAGAAATTAGCATTGGCCCTCGTTAACGCCGTTCGAAAACTGCGACCATAATTCGAAGCACACCCCATCAAGGTGATTACGACCTACCCCATAAGGTCCGTACTATCCAAGCCCGACCTATCAGGGAGGCTGCTCAAGTGGGCCGTTGAGGTGGGAGGCCATGGGATTCAGTACGAGCCTAGAACCGCCATTAAATCACAACTCCTAGCCGACTTCATCGCCAATTTTTCTACAAACTTGCAACTCAAAGCGGACAATGAAGTAGAACACATGACGAAGGTCGATGTAGATGCCGGGATATGGTCCCTAAAAATTGATGGTGCCAGTAATATGCACGGCAACGGGGCCAGAATAGTTCTGACAAAAACTATGAGCGGGCAATCCGGCTGGACTTCCCAACAACAAACAACGAGGCCAAGTATGAGGCGCTCGTCCAAGGGATACAACTAGCCCTAGAACTTGGGGCTCGTAGAGTCCGCACAGAAAGCGACTCCCAGCTGGTAGTCAACCAACTGGATGGCACTTATGCCGTAAAAGAGGAGCGCCTGAAGCTATACCACTCTCTTATCGAGAGTTTGAAGGAGAAAATGGACGAATGGGACCTCCGCCATGTCCCTCGGGAGTCAAACACTCGGGCAGACGCCTTGGCAAGTCTGGCTACCACCAGCTCCTCCCAAAGCATCCGACCGATCCCCGAGGTCTGGCTGTTAGCACCATCTGTCTCCACCCAAAACAGTGTCGCACCTATTAACCAGGACGGAAACGATTGGAGGGCCCCAATCATTCGATACTTGGAAGGAGAGCCACCAGTCGGAGATAAAAATGACGCGATAAAGACCGAAAGAACAGCCACTCGCTTCACCCTCATCAATGGTAGTTTGTACCGAAGATCGATCAGAGGACCTCTCCTTCGGTGCATCACTTCACCCGAAGTAGAAGAAGTGCTCTCAGAAATACACGAGGGCGATTGTGGGAACCACACCGGGGCTCGATCACTGTCTCATAAAGTGATCACAGCCGGATTCTATTGGGCCACTCTGAAGCAGGACTCGACCAATCATGTTAGAAGATGCGACAGTTGCCAGCGTTTTGAAGCAACCACCCATAGGAACGCGGAGCCACTCCACGCTTCGATCACCCCGTGGCCGTTCATGGTGTGGGGAATGGACCTAGTAGGACCCCTCCCAAAGGGGACCGGACAGAAATATCATATCCTCATGGTAACCGACTACTTCACCAAATGGGTGGAAGGCGAAGCCCTAGGAAAAACTCGAGACCTTGAGGTCATCAAGTTCTTGTGGAAACATGTCCTGTGCCGCTTTGGGATCCCAAAAGAGATACGCACTGACAACGGACGACAATTCGTTAGTGAAAGAATGAAAACCTTTTGCAATACATATGGGATAAGATTGGTGTTCTCAACACCACGGTACCCTGAAGCAAATGGCCTAGTTGAGTCCACAAATAAAACGGTGATTGCAACATTGAAGAAAAAACTAAGCCCACACGGCTCCAAGTGGGTAGAAGAACTCCCTGCAGTTCTTTGGTCCTACCGAACCACCCAAAGAACCGCGATCGGAGCCACACCTTTCTCTCTGGCATATGGACTCGAGGCCATGACACCCGTCGAGATCTTCGCCCGCAGCCCAAGAGTAGAATTCGCGAATGAGGCGGAAAACTCAAACTCACTACAAGCCAACCTCGAACTCGTAGATGAGGTTAGGAACACTGCAACAACCAAGGCCGCTCAACGGCGACTCCAGATAGAAAGGTTCTACAACAAGAAGCTGAGGCTCATGAGTTTTCAAGAAGGGGACCTAGTCTTGAGGAAGGTGTTCCAGAACACCAAAGAGTCTGGAGCAGGAAAACTAGTCCCTAATTGGGAAGGCCCTTACAAGGTATCCAAAGTAGTAGGACACGGGGATTACCACCTTGAAACGTTAGAGGGAAGAGAAGTGAAAAATAGTTGGAACATCAAACACTTGAATAAATACTATCACTAGTATACAGATACGCGTATCTCTACTTTATCCTTATATTTCATTTTATCATCTTATTCATAACACTCTTACTAACTTGAGCGTCGGAGGGGCGATACCTAGGCATCGCCCAGCCTGACCCCACAACATGTGTCTCATAGCCAAGTTAGAGAGTCAATATCGACGAATTTTGTCACTCGGTACCGGTCCTCTTCATTCTTCGATACCGAACTCCGATTTTCCTCTATACCGACCCGCCTAGCCCGGCCGAGAAAAAGCGAAGGGAGCAATGACCACGCTCGAGACAAACGCCCGAACACCCACACAGCAGCTTGCAAAACAAAAAGCAACGAGAGATGGAGAACATACAAACAAAGTAGCGAACACCTTATATCAAAATCAACAGCCAAAACATCAAAGGAAAAGTATTTAACATCCCAACTAAGCTAGTACAGATCAGCAGTCGTTAAAGCATGAAAATATCTAAACTACATCAGACCCATCGGTCTTCTTCTCAGCATCCCCAGTGGCCTCTTCATTAAGGAAAGACTCTGCCTCGATCTCTTCACGGCTCTTCTCGGGTTCGACCTCCTTGAACGGCTCGTTTTCGACCACCACCATCGGCTCGACCCTAATATCCCCAACTGGAGTAGGGGGAGGGGTCGGGGGTCGGGTAATGTTGTCAAGATCAAACCCCGGACACCTCCGACCGACGAGAGCGCAGATCGAGCCGGTCACCATCTTGACCAAGAGGTCGAAGGTTGATTTGAAAGAAGGATTGGCCACAAGAAGCTCCATATCGACCCCCGTTCCCGCCTTCAAGGCCTCGACCTCTGCCTCGTGCTTCTTCTGGTCACTCAGCCTCTCCTTCTGGCTCTTCCTGAACCTCAGCTTATAAGACTCTAGCTCCATATCCTTCTTGGCGGAGGAAGCCTCGAACTCGTCCATAGCCTTCTTCAGTTCGTCCTCGAGTACCTTACTTCAGAGCTCGAGGTCCGACCTTTCCTTCTTCATCTCCTCATATTTGCTGCGGAGGGAGGAGTTCTCTAGCTTTGAATTCTTGAGGTCAGTAGAGATCGAGGCGTACTTATCGGCCAGGTCGGCCCTCTTCTTACGCTCGATGACGAGCTCCTTACGGGATTGGCTCGCACCTTCACTCGCCGAGTCCAGTGATCGAACCAAGCCCTCGGTGTAGATCGCAAATTTCCGAGTCGTCTGCAATAGAAGAATAAGTTCAGACAGAAATCGAAAGGTAAACTTGAGAAAATCCCTAACCTTGTACATGACCATCTCCATGGTGAAGGCCTCCCGAGCATAGGCGCTGTCGAAGTCACCAGCTTTGATCTCCCCGTCCAGTATTTGCTTGACCCGGATAGCATAGGCAGTAGATGACGAGGCGATGTCGGCCGGGCCCGAACCGCTCAGAACCAACTCCCCCTGGCCAGATTGCCTAGAAGGCTCCGATCGAGCCCTCGAGTCGGTGCCGGAGTCATGAGTTCTCTTCTTTCTCCTCTCATCGCGATCCTCCCTCCTCGGGGGCGAGGACCTACGAGCGGGCGAATGGGGGGTCACCATGGCTCCCGAACCTTCCCCGACGGCTGTCTTCAGGACAGACTCCAAGCCCCGCGAGCCACCAGTGTGAAGGGGCTCAGTAGTCGCCTTCTTCGTCGGAGGTTGGTCTTCGGTCGGACCCGAAGTGCTCACCTCCCGGGGTCATTTTGAGACATCATGGCAGCCAACAAATCCTGCGGACTCAACCCGGCCATGTCAGCTGGTAAAGCCTCTTTCTTACCCTTCGAATTGCACCAGTATTCAGCGCCAACACTCCTCTTCCCGCGAACCGAAGCGTACGTGTGGTTCTTCCTAGAATAGGCGATGTTGATCCTCGAATCCTCATCGGATGTAAGAACCGTCTGCTTATATCCTGCAAGAACAGCAAACACAGGTCAAACACAGGGCAACGAAGAATGTCACGAAATCACCAAAATCGAGAACCGCACTTATAGGCACTCCCCCCTCAGCCAAAAACTCGGGGTCAGCATGACTCATCTCCAACCACACCCACTGATTCTTCCACTTCGGGGTGTTTTGGACACACTTCATTATCATCGCCTCGGCCAATGAATCCCTCTTCAAAAATTAATAGTAACCGACCGAATATCGAACCAGTCGATACAAATAATGCCATTCGCGCAAGGTTGGATAACCGAGGCCAGCATCGAAAAATACCAACAAGGTCCTGAGCATATGGCACCACGCTATCGGTGCGAGCTGAAAAGGGGCTAACCCATACGACTGAAAAATAGCTCGAAAGAAAGCATGAGCCGGTACCCCTATCCCATATCGAATCACCGGAAGAAAGAACGCGACGGCATCGGGTCACGGCGGACGATCACACCTCTCATTACGACCCGGGAGAGTATAAACCATCTTATGGCACGCCACTCCCATCGAGAACCTCTTCACATCGTCCTCGGTGGCAAGCGATACAGCCGTACGGACCGGGTCGTCAGGGATGATCTGATCTTTTTTTATAAAAGACCTATCCACCTCAACAGGTTCGAACGAACCCTCACTCCCCGCTTCATCATCCTTTCTCAAGTCCTCATGTTCCTCCGCGTCGGACATCTCTTCGGGATCGAGATCCTCCACGGGAATCTCGCGCGCGAGCCGACCCACCTCAGAGCCAGATGAACCAGCCACCTCCTCGCGTGGCGATCCTCTAATCCAACCTCCGTAGAACCGGAAGAGGAAGAAGGTTCCTCCCAAATCTCGACTGAAGACCCCATCATACAATAACTAAACTGAAACACACGTGACACGAAACCAAGAAAATTGGCACAACGAAATTGAGGTCCCCCGCAAAAAAAATATACAAGAAAACGCACGCGATCAAAGGAGCGGGAAAAGACCTTGAAACTCAAAAACAGGGTAACCACACATACGCACTTCGACCAACTCAGCCGTGCACCCAACGACGCAAGGGTGGCACAGCAAGACAGGCAGTCTGAACCGAACATCCCATGCATGCAACTGCCCACTCAAAAACTCGGCAAACTAGCGTACAAATCGCAAATATGTGCCACCCAACACACGAATAATAATATGGCCCAAGACCCAAGAGCAAAACCAGAGCAGGCACAATCACAAAAGAAAAAAACAATTCACTATTCTATTCAAGTTCTCGGCATCATTCAGAACAAGAACCCACAAGACAACCAATCGGAATGAAGACAGGCGCACACAGTAATCAGAAACACCATGCGATCCAAAGATGGACGCAATCAAGAAAATACTCAAGCCCAGGCCACATGCGATCAACCAACCCAGCCGAATAAAACAACGTGCAAGTAGCGTGCAACCAGAAAGTGCAATGTCGAAAACTTTCCCTAACTAAGCAAAACCCACGGATCAACGAACCCCACAACCAGCAATTAATGGACCCAAGTTCACGAATTGAAAGCAATAAGAACGCGAAAGAATAAGACGTGAATGGCCAAAAAAACTACCTTGTCGATGTTCAGAGTATCGATCAAAGCGAAAGCGCCGGATTAATCGTCGGAGCAGTCACAATCACATTCGCTGGAATCGCAGTAATCAGAAGGAAAGCGAAAACTTGAAGTCGGAAGTGAAAGTAACGAAATGAAAGGTCGTTCGCCTATTTATGCAACAAAACCGTTCGCCTCCTCCAATATGCCCTTAAAGTTCAACGTATTTACGGTTATGCCACCGGCAGGGTGGCAAAATCAAAAACCGCCAAAGGCCGATGCCGAGGACTCACGAGGCTCGGTATCGACCCTCATAACGGCTCGGATACGAACCGTCGGGAAAAAGCTCTAAGCAGCCAAATTCCCTAGCAGGGAGAACTGTAACGCGATCAACACCAATTACGGGAACGTGAAATCTCCCCATGGGAACTCACCAGGTGTTCTACGATCCGTTGTAACTCACCCTGCCAACGCTCCACGGAGCTCAAACAGAGTGCACGCATGAGAGTATCATTCCATGCAAGAGAACATTCTCCGGAATGATTCTAACACGCGTGACCCCCGGACTCACGCATTGGCCCGCGGGGCAACACCCCGGTGTTCCCCGCACGGTCATACGCTTGCATTCCCAACGAATCTTCGTATCGATCAAGAGTAGTATCCCGACTACTCCCTACCGGAGTTACTCTTTCTAGAAGTACCTCCCGGGCCCGAGGATAGTCTCTTGGACACCTCGAAGTTCCGCACTCTGTAGCGAATCTTAACTCATAATTTTGATTCCATCGCCTATCCCGGATAGGCCCTGCAACCAAAAGGGGCTATTGTTGGGACCAGGCCCACGAGCCCAGGCCCATTAAGGTGAATCGGCCCACACGAGCAAGTCCGGCCCGGGAGGCTGACTTACCAAAGCCAGCGAGACTAAGTCTAAACCTCGCCATCGATGATCGAAGCGCCTCGCAATCGAGGAACAAAGCACGTCGGTATTGAAGCGGTCCATAAAGAAAACCCTAGCACGCTGGCGGCTCCCGAATGCTGAAGCCCTAACCACCTCCGAAAGTTCCGCGATCGTTCCGATATTCACGGCGAACCGTTGCAGCTCGACACCTAGGCTTAGCCGTTATCTACCTGCCCCCATCCTATCTATAAAAAGGGGCAGAGATTTCATATTTTGCACCGATTTCTTCCTAAGGAAAACTACGCTGTTATTATGCCGTTTTCATTACTCGATTTACGATTTACATCCACTGTGCATCCAGCTTTTATACTCGAATATGGCCCATTGTTATTTATTTCCGTTTTCTTGTTAGTAATTGTCGTTATCTGATAAGAGTTTCAAGGGCTCCTATTTCTCGGAAATTCGAACCTCAACAGACAGTATGAATGTTAATAGGGGCAGTTATTCAATTCAATGAAATATAATATATTATCTAAATAAACATAACATACTAATGAATATATAAACTAATCAAACATAATATGATAACTAATCAAGCATGTATTATATGATAACACTTCATGATAAGAAAAATGCATCAATTACGCATATTAAATTTTATTGTATTTACATTTCAAAAAAAAAAATGCATCAACTCCGCTTAAAAAATTCTCAAATGCATCAATCCTGTAAAAAAAAAATGCTCTGAGTAGCTGCATTTTTTCAATGCGTGATGCATTTTCCGGCCTTTACAAATGTATTTTTAGTTATTATGTTATTATTCGGGGAGGTATTATTATATGATTTGAGTTGTCTATGTAGATATATATCGTAAAAGAAGTCCACGAACACACTATGTTGAGTTGTAATAAGTTTGATTGAAATAGATGTATATATGTGTGTGACATCTGTTGTGTTTTGGTACTATAGTGCATGTGACCATTCTCTTGCTTTTCATCTTGACTGGGTCACCAATATTCTTTTCTCATCTAAATAAATTAAATATGGTGGAAAAATAATTTCCAAGAAAAAAAAATTATTGCATGATTAATATTCTGGAACATACTAAACTGAGGAAAAGCACATGATGTTTTAATAATGGTATTATTAATTGTGGGTTGTATGATAATTTTTTTAACATACCTTTCTTGATATTACAAATTAATTTGTAACGAGGTTATCAGACAGACTAAAAAAATTTGAAAGAGTTCCTTTTTCTATCATCTTGCTTTTTATTATTATTATTATTATTATTATTATTATTATTATTATTATTTTTATATCCAAGTAAAAAATCTTTGAGTTACAAAGCATGAATTGCTGTGGATTATGTAGCATTATTTGGGGTTTAGCAATACTATCATATCGAAGAATCAAAGATATAAATTTTTTCAGTATAAAAGTCTATCACTTTTCCATTAATAGGAGACATTTTAGAATAATTGTATTAAAATAATGGTGAGAGTGGATTCACTATTCTAAATGAGACGTGGATGAATAATAATAATCAAAGTGGACTAATCAATTCCCTTCTTTTCTCAATTCTTCGGGTGTCATTTTCTGCTCTACTTATAGTGCAACCCAACCTGATCATTAGGGTCTTTATCTGTTATATATATATAGGAAGCGGATCCAGTGAGAAAACTCTTGCTTTAGTTGTTGTTTGATTATTTTGTTGCTTGATTGCATTTTAGTTGTTGTTTGATTCAATATCAACTATTGATTTTTTTAGATCTGATGGATATGATTCATTCTTTTTTCTCACATGAGAATTTTTTTTTTACATGATCCCTTCTCTCTCTCTCTATATATATATATATATATATATATATAGTAATGATCAAAATTAACGCATATGATCAATTTAAATCCGTCTCAATTTCAGTGTATTATTTGTGTTATCATCTAGCATTCAGGGGTAAAAATGTAAAATATATATATTCAAGAATTTCATTTTGTGGAGTTGATAAAATATAATATACATACATTCTATGTAAAACAATGCATTGTTTGAGCATAAAAATGCAACATATAATCATTGCAAAAAATGCACTCAATATGAATATAATGTATATGCTTTAGAATAAAAATGCATGTTATTCAAGTTAAGAATGCATCATTTGATGCAAAAAAATGCAGATATTTGGGATATTTTTTATAAGTATTTGATGCATTTTTTTTATCCTGAACGTAAATATAATGAAGAATATATATCAAGTGAATATAAAATCAATTTTCATGCAAATATTCTAAATTCAAGATATTATATATGGATATCATATGAATCGTTGTAAAAATACGTTTAATTTGATATATGATTCTTGAAAAATAGATTTGAATCGAGAAATATAATCGTTCGATTATAATGGGAGGAAAGAGAACATTAAAAGAGAATGTTTAAATCCAAAGATACAGAAGACAATTACTCAAACTTAAATGCTAAATTACTAAGATACCCTAATTACTTTATTTATCTAATAAGTTATTTAACATGGGCAGAGCCTTTAACATATGATCACTAGATTCACTACTCTCTCTCTCTCTATATATAGATGAGATCATGTGAGAAAAAAAAATTCATGTAAGAAAATTACTAAAATACAATCAAGCAACAAAGTAATCAATCAACAATTAAAATCAAACAGCATTTTAAACATAATCAAGCAACTTTCTTACTTTCTCATGAATTTTTTTTCCACCATATCCACTCCCTATATAATTCATTGAGGTATATAATTCAAAGTTTAAAGGAATGGGGTATTCCTTCCATTATTTAAATTTGTGATCAATTGGTAAAATGTTTAACCACTTTTAATTATTCATGATTTAATAATTAATACTCCCTCCATATTTTATAAATAGTCCTTTTTCTTTTCGGCACGGAGATTAAGAGTTGTGAGTGTAGTGAAATTAATATTTTATTGGTGAGTGTGAAAAAGTTTGTCATTCTAGGAAAGTGAGACTAATTTATGGGACAAATAAAAATGGGAAGTGAAACTACTTCAACGGGATTGAGGGAATATTATAATTTAGCTATAGACAGACTTTTTGGAAAAATCGGCATAAACGGCATAAACAACCCTCATCTGATTCGAAAATTACAAAATTGGCTCCATTAAGCATTTTCATGCTATTTCTGACCTAGGAAGTGGAGAATTTCGAAATTTTTTATAAAGGATCGTATTAGATTTTAAATAATAATAAACACATATTTAGGTAAAATTGAAAAAAAAAAAATTTGACTCCTCTTAATTCTCACTCCCCTAGTCCTCTATTCTTTTTTTTAATGAAAATTATGTAAATTTATCCCAAATTTTAGATGGGTTCCTAATTTTATTTCAAACTTTAAATAAGTTCTCAATTTTATCCAAAACTTTTAAATATTAAAATTTTAACCTAAACTTAGAATTTTTTTCCCACCTAATAATATTTAAACATAAAAAATCTTATATGAATACAAATAATTACATGTCATACAAAAACCCTACACATACACTACTCTTCCACATTATTTCATGACATTCATGAACTATTAATTAAGAATAAGAAATTTTAGAGTAATATATTTTGATAAAACTCATGATGTTTTTATTAAATATAAAGAACTTTAGATAAATATATTTGATAAATAATAAAGATATAACTTAATTTTATGTCTTTATTCTTTTTAATATTAAAAACAAATATATTTAAATTATTATCTTAGAGCTTATTTTAAAATAAATTATTCACGAAAATAATATCCTTTTATAAAATTATCTTAATTAGAAAATAGAATATATAGTGAAGTTTAATATAGTTTGATATGTAAATATGTATGTATACATAAATTTTTTTATGTTTAAATATTGACTGTGGAAAAAGATTTAAAGTTTAGGCCAAAATTGTTATATTTAAAAGTTTGAGATAAAATTGGTAATTCATTCAAAATTTAAAACTGAAATTGTTATATTAAAAAATTTAAGATAAAATTGGGAACTCATTCAAATTTTGGGATTTATTTGTATATTATCCTTTTTTTTAATCTTCAACTTATTTTCTTATTTGCGGAGGGACCTAGTTTATAAATTTTTTTTGATAACTACACTACCCTAAGCCCCTACCAATGCACCTAGGAACCATCTAAATATATCGTGGCACCCAATTATGTATTTTTTAAAAAAATAAAAAATATTATATATTTTCTTTAGAATGTCAAAAACAAAAAATAAGTTGACAATTAATAATTGTCTAAAAATTGTTTAGATTACATTTAAGTGTTAGGTCCTATTTAAGTGGTTGTTAGGAAATTTGTTAGAAATTTTCTTATTTTATTGTTCTATTTTAATTGTCTTGTTTTTTATTTTTATACGTTCCATTTTAATTATATTGTTTCTAAAAATGATAACTTTTTCACATTTAACAATATATATTAATTTCATTCAACTTATTCTACACTCACATATCTTGGTTATTGTGCTCAAACCAAGTAAGACAATTAATAAGGGACGGAGGGAGTATTGTTTTGGTGGGTCAAAGTATGCAAAAGTTAATTCAGTTTGTCTCTAGATTAGTTTTAGTTAGGTATAAAAATATAAAGTCCTGTATAAGCTCTTTATCGAGTTGTAAACTGAAGCTAATCTAAAGACTAGACTAATGAGTCAGTCTGGAAAGCGCAAGACTCGAACAGACTAAGGTTCAACCGAACTTACAAGTCTTGTATATATGAGTCTGGACTGATAAGTTTGGATTACACCAAGTGTTATAACTAGCCAATATGGTCTTATTAGGTCCAGGATACCAAACTTACCAGCATGAGATCAAGCGTATACTGATTGATGACGTAAACAAGCATGGACCGCAAGTATGGCTGTCTGTGTAAAGAGACAAAACGAATGTCCAGAGGAACATACTAACAATTACAGACTTTAAAGATTTGAGATTCCTTAAAGTCTGCAAGCTCAAGACCCCAGTCTTGATACTTCGGACTTACCAGTCCAGGATTCCTCGGACTGACAGAGGAACAATAGTTCTAACTAAAAGAGGAACAATCGCTGTCTGTGTCAGAAAAAGCGGAACAGGTACAAAATCTCTAGAAAAAACACCACCTACCCGCCGATTGCTGCAGTCAACAGAGACTTCCGATTGGACATCATCCAATCTGTTTCTAATAGATATATGGATTCAAATATGAAGATATAAGCCTATAAATAGTCGAAGACCTCCACACTTCTAAACCTTCTATTTACAAACAAGCTGACACGCTGCTAAAATTTATACTCAACGTTCGAGGCTCTTAAGCTTTTTCGTGTGCCACTCTAGTGAACACGAGACTCAGAACTTTCGAGTTCTTGAGTTATTTCTTGGTAATCTTTCTCTCTGAGAAAGATTACAACAGTCAAGTAAATCTAGTACTTTGACTCTTACGGCTTATTGCCGCCAAGCTGAAAGTTTCGGGAAAACTCTAACACCCCATTCCGGCATTGAGGAGGCTGCATGGTGTGCCCACACTTCAAGGAGCTGCAAAGAGAAGGACGAGCAAGGACCATGCAAATGAGCTTGTGGATCGGTGGACGAGTTATTCACCGACAAGCGATAGATCGTAGGAGCGCACCTGTGTAATTCTTAGAGTAGTGGATTTCTAGACCTTGAGTCTGAAAAGTGGGCGTAGGATTAGAGTTCGAATCACTATAACATTTGTCTTACTTATTATTTTAATTATTGCCAGCTTACTCTCATTTTAAACTCAACACTCAAATGTTGTAGTATACACTGAAAACTCACATTAAGCATACTTGTATTAAGTACAAAACTAATATTCGACAAACTAAATTGACTTATCACCATCAATTTGGATAAGTGTAAGTTTACCAAATCTAAAATTATTTTCCCTAATGCGACTAAATATATTTTGATAAAACGAGGACCAATAAGTGTTCAATTAAAATTTTGAACTATGTAACATGACAAATAAAAGGGACTGTTTTACTATGTAAATTTTAAAAAACATCATACATTTTTCAATGATCGATATTGGCTTCCCTTTGAACACTACCCTATTTTATTTAGTGATATACTTTGAATCTTGATTGTTGCTATTTAAATAATTCAGATGAAATGAGTGTTGGTTTGACTTTAAATATAAGGTGGCGGTGCTGTTACCTTTAGACTTATTAACTGCCATTATATGTGGGAATTATTTGTGAAAAATATAATTATGACAATCACAATGGTGGCCACTTAGGAATGCTATTACATTTGACCATTTTAAATTCAGCATTATTTAAAAATTCGATGAATTAATGCTTTGGAATTAGGATATCAGATTTTTTTTATTAGATAAGTATAATATTAAAAGAATTTTGTTATATAATTCTTAAATAAAATTCTTATTTACATAAAAAATAAAAATTCCATTGTCCTCTAGCCTCTTTCCACCTTCAAATTCACATGCTTGCTATCAAAACAAACTTAAAATAAAGTGGATAAATGTATAAAGAATCATTATGATTTTCTTAAATATTAAATGTTAATTTATATTAAATAGAAATGAATCTGCATGATTCATTTTAAAAATAAATGGTTGAGATTAATTTTTTTTCAAGATTTTATGTTTAGTTAATTATAAATCATGCTTAATGACGAAAATTGTGCTCTACTTTTTATTAATTAATGCTCGGTATGCAGCAGTAAAAGTATTTACCTGGACCAAGAGGTCACAGGTTCGAGATCTCCAAAGATACTGGGATTGGCTGAGATTTAATCTTATTTAACACAAATCTTAATTTGAATAGCTCATCAAATTTATGAGTTATAACAGTACACATATGTGACTTTTTAAAAAGTTGACGTTACATTTGAAATACCTTTTTGTAAAAAATATCAATTTTTCCTCATCGAATTTCTTTCCAATCATAAATATAAAATAAAATTGATAGTTTGAATATCTATTTAAATATATATCATACACATAATTCATTATATATTTGGTTTCAACAATTTGTTATATATTTATGCCTTTACTTAATAAACAAAGAAATGAGTAACTTAACTCCTTTTTTTTTCTTTGAAGCTAGCTAGCTAGCTAAATATAATTAAGTTGACATTAATAAAATGATCGAAGACATTAGTGGCCAAAACCAAAAACTCAAAGAAAGAAAAAATGAGCATGAAATATAAATTAAATTCAAAAGCACACATCACATGGGAAATAAATGCTAAAAAATAGACAACACTATCTATCATAATCATATATTCCAAATTTACCCATTTTTTTCATTGGTTTTCTTCTTAATTTCTCTAGACATGTTTCTTTCTTATTAAAAGTGGTCCAAATTGTAGTAAATGTATTTATTTCCACCCCATTATATATCTCCTAATAATAAATCATCATTTTCAGCCAATCTCGAAATGAAACAACACAAACACATATAATAAAATAGAATGTACCTTCAATTAATTTAATTTAATTTCCCATACACTCGCAGGGCATGATTGTAATTAATCAAAGATTATTACAAACCAAAAACACTGCTGCGAGGAAAAATCGAACACTCCAAATATTCCTACACTTACATACGCCCCCATGTAATAAAAACACATAATCTTCATCATCATGGGCTATACATACATACATACATATATATGTATATATATATATATATAATTATAGTCAGCTGATAAAAAAAATAAAAATAAAAATCACATGCAGCAGTCTCAGCTACATAATGATGAAGTTAGCGACTGGAAAAAGTGTTCATCGCAGGGAATGGTGAGGCCCATCTCATGATCGAACCCGAACTCCTCTTCGGCTTGCTGGAGCAGGGTCAAGAACTCGGGTCGGGTCAGGATGGAAATGGGGACGATGTATCTGGTCCGGTTCACGCCCACGTACACCGCGAAGTGCCCCTTCGGCACGTCCATGGGCAGCCCTTCGTCGTCGTCGGCCGCGTACCCGTTTCTCTTCCCCAAGCTCGAGCACCTTTTCACGATCTGCTTGATCATTGCCTTCTGCGACACTAATTTGTTTGATTTTCGAATCGCCATTGTTCGTAATTGTATATATATATATATATATCTCCTCTTCTTTGATAGAGAGAGAGTTGGGAAGAAGAAGAAGGGTTTGGAGAGAAAGAAAATGAGGATGCGTTAGCTATAAACATAATACATACACATACATATATATATATGTGTATGAAGTGGGGGGAAGTTGGTGTTTTTTTTTTTTTGTTTTTTTTTTTTGAGGATTAATTAAATGAAATGGGTATATAGATGGAAAGAGTTGTGAAATAATTATGGGGAGTATGTAGGTATGTAAATGAAAAGGAAAGAGAGAAACAAGGGCATGTGGGGGTTGTGGGGGCAAAGAAGAGACCACGGGTGTTTTGGAGGGAGTGTGTGTTGTGAATTAATTGATTTGCTGAAAAAAAACATGGTGCCATCGGGTTTACTACTTCTTGTAGCCTTTCACCGCGACATTTGGGACCCCTCTTTTAATTAATTACCATCTCTTCTTCTCCCTCCTCCATTTTTTTACTCTTGCATCTCGATCACGAAGAAAATAAAGGATTTACTTTGATATAAGAGTCCAAGTAACTGTTGGAATCCGGACTAGTTCGTGTTAATTACTTGTGTGGAAATATTTAATTTTGTTGTAATTAAATATTACGAGGTCGAACTACATTGCGAGTAGATAATCGTGGTATATTTATTTTCTCAGATCCGTATTCCGGTGAGTGAGAAATTAATCCGCGAAGGTGATACGTGGCGTCATTATTACATGATTAATTAAGACAAGTATTAATTAATGACATGTAATAATTAAGACATCTCACATTGAGAATCTAACCTTGTCTTAATAGGTTTAAATACATTTATACAGATATGGAGTAATAACTGAGTGTGCTAGGCACGTTGTATAACGTGCCCACGCGCGCCGCCGCCGTCGCCCGCCTCGCCTCGCATCGGCCTTCGGCCTCTGCGAGGCCGCAAGCCCGCGCCCCGTGCCCCGGTTCTTGGTTCTTGGCAATTGGTCTTTGGGCCTTGGCCCGTTACGACCTTATCTTTTTGGTCAACAGAAATGAGCTCGAAGGGGTTATCGCTCCTCCATACTCACCTCAATCAAATGGTGTTGCCGAAATAAAAAATCGGACTTTAAAAGAAATGATGAATGCTCTGTTGATCAGTTCGGGACTACCCGAAAATATGTGGGGGGAAGCTGTCTTAACAGCTAACTACATCTTGAACAAAATTTCTCTCAAAGGAAAAGATGTTACCCCATATGAGATGTGGAAAGGTAAGAAACCCTCCTACAAATATCTCAATGTCTGGGGCTATTTAGCAAAGGTTGCAATCGGTCCTAAAACAATTGATTGCATCTTTATTGGCTATGCACTTAACAACGCAGCTTATCGTTTCCTAGTACACAAGTCAGAGAATCCGAATGTGACTGTAGGAACGACGATAGAATCAAGGAATGTAATATTATTTGAAGATGTCTATCCGAACAAGAAAAAGGAGGATGAACCTCAAGTTTCTCGAAAGAGAACACACGAGGAGATTACTAGTTCTGATCCAGTTGAGGAAGAACCGAGACGTAGTCAAAGAGCTAGAATTGCTAAAAGTTTTGGTCCCGACTTCATTACCTATATGTTGGATGACGAGCCAAAATCTATTAAGGAAGCTCTAGCTCGACCGGATGCTTCTCTTTGGCAAGAAGCGATCAATAGTGAAATTGAATACATAATGCATAATCATACATGGATTCTGACCGATCTCCCGAAAGGTTGCAAACCCTTAGGATGTAAATGGATCCTAAAAAGAAAGTACAAAGCCGATGACTCTGTTGATAAGTATAAAGTCCGCCTTGTGGCAAAATGTTTTCGACAAAAGGAGGGAGATGATTTCTTCGACACCTATTCACCTGTAACTCGGATCACATCTATTAGAGTGCTTCTCGCGATTGCTGCTTTACACAATCTTGAGATTCACCAAATGGATGTGAAGACTGCTTTTTTGAACGGTGAATTAGAAGAAGAAATCTACATGGATCAACCCGACGGGTTCGTAGTGCCCGGTCAAGAGGAGTATGCAAGGGTCATTGGTAGTCTAATGTATCTGACTAACTGTACTCGACCTAATCTTGCTTACTCGGTAAATAAACTGAGTAGATACACGAGCAATCCAAGTAAAGAACATTGGAAAGCTCTTGTGAGAGTTTTGAGATACTTAAAGTATACTCTTAACTTAGGGCTACACTACACTAGATTTCCACCTGTACTTGAAGGATACTGTGATGCCAATTGGATCTCCGACACCAATGATTCACATTCCATAAGTGGATATGTGTTTACGATCGGTGGGGGGCAGTCTCGTGGAAGTCAACAAAGCAGACGTGTATCGCCCGCTCCACAATGGAATCCGAGTTTATAGCTTTAGATAAAGCCGGTGAAGAAGCAGAATGACTTCGTCACTTCCTTGAAGACATTCCTTGTTGGAGCAAACCAGTGCCCTCGGTGATGATTCACTGTGACAGCCAAGCTTCTATTGGTCGGGCATTGAACAATATGTATAACGGTAAGTCGAGACATATTCGTCGTCGACATAACACCGTTAGACAGTTGATCTCAAACGGGGTTATCTCTATTGAATATGTGAAGTCAATAGATAACCTAGCAGATCCGCTAACCAAAGAGTTAAACCGAGATCAAATGTACAAGTTGTAGGGTTTTCACGTGAACCGAATCACCAAAACCAAACTGAACCGGATCGATCTATGGATATTGCCCATAATTAATTTCTCAAAACCCTAGCATGCTCCTATGAATTTAATACGAAGAATTGTGGATCGAGAGATTTACCGAAACTCCGTAGTGTCTGTACCGATCTTTTGCGTTTGAATTCTAAGATCCAATTCAACCACGCATTTCGATTTGTCTGCGGAAACAGAAATTAGCAATCTAATTTCAAAACAAATTTGAAATAAAGAAATAGAGAAATAAGAAGTTCTGTTCTCCAGATTAGGTCTTCAGATCTGTGTCCCGGTGCTGTTCAGATCTACTACTGGTGAGGACTCCGTATATCTGTGGCTTGAGCAGGACCAGAATTCAAAAATTCTCCTCCTTTCTCTTCTAAAAAACGGTGCCCCCTCTCTCTCTTAGGTTTAGGGTTTTTCAACTGTGTTATGACTTATGAGAGAGAGTTGTCTATTTATAGACCTAGGGTTGGAAACCCTAATGGGCCATTTTGGGCTCAATTCAGCACACTTGTTGGGCCAGACTTGGGACCTAATACAAATAATAAAGTGGGCCTATAAATTAATTAATTCTCATGTCCACAACCCAGGACACATTAATCAATTAATATTAATTCTTTTTCACCACAGAATTAATACTGACCTACCCCTTTATTACCATGTTATGAGAACAGGTTGCATTAATTGAGAATCCCCATATTTAAGGTTACCGGACATCCATTAATTAATCGGAGCCTCTGACAAGCTCTAACTACAATTAATTAATATCTTATAATTCCTGAGTAGTACCACTCAAACCTTATCACTCGTGCCTGAACTTAATCAGCCTGCAGGACTTTGGCACGATGAATGTTATTGAGCTCCTCAGGGAATGTCTCCATCCTATTACTCGGATATGGTTACCTAAGTTCAGTCTCAGGCGGTATTACACGAACTGCTGTTACCCAAGATGCGGATATACGAGCACGTTACTCAGGCTCTCCACCATGGCAAGTCAAAGCAACAGTCAACCCGTGCAAACCCCTGAACCTTCGTTAGGGTTTGGACTCAATCAATATAAGGAGATCTTTTATTCGCTGATGTCAGACAGACGAATATATCTCACTGCGGTCCATCAATACGCCACCTCTGCGTACCATCATGTCAAGTAACCAAGACAGACTACTTATTCCGACAATGTCGCAGCCATCCGGACAGACGTATCCTCATACGCTGTCTTGGCTGTGATCAGGTTTATGTCTCACTAGGTCAAGTGATCATACTGTCTTCTGCGATCTACAACACGCCGTATGATCGTCCCTATCGGTGAGACAAGAGGATACCATTGTTCATACATGTATGATTGTTAACAGATAGGAGAAATAAACCGTTGTATACTCATTCTAATAAATGCTTTCAGTATACAAAACCCATCACAAGTTGCTAGAGGGAATGAGACTAAAATCCACAATCTAGAACGAGTATAGTAGACACCCAATCTAGGTGATTGGAGATCCCAAGAACTAGGTTCAATGGGAAAACTAAGCTATATAAGTTCGAGTGATAACACCTAATTCTTCCCTTCCCTAGGTGAGCAAACCTAGGTGTTTTAAGCCTGCATGTGGTATATGTTAAGTCAATCGACTTTTAATGACTCATGAAAACCTCGTAGTGATTGAGTACGGCAGGATACTCTTAAACAGGAAGTCACCTATATAAGTGGAAGTGAGGGCCGCTTCAAACGAACACTTATGAATCCAAATGGGTTTTACACGACCCGTAATGGAAACAAACATGAGAACGGATGGAGTGTTGAAACATTATTGTTTCAATGTCGTTGTCTAGGTACACACGACAGAGGGTTAGTTCAAGGTTTTACCACTAAGCCACCAGTGTACCCGATGGTATTGATGATGAAAGGTTCAAAGCCACAAGCTACCTATTCGTGTGCATTAACGTTTCTCGAGGACGGAGTTGGCTCTGCATTTAATGCATTGGGCATTTCCACTCATGGGGGGGATTGTTGGAATCTGGACTAGTTCGAGTTAATTACTCGTGTGGAAATATTTAATTTTGTTGTAATTAAATATTATGAGGTCGAACTACGTTGCGAGTAGATAATCGTGGTATATTTATTTTCTCAGATCCGTATTCCGGTGAGTGAGAAATTAATTCGTAAAGGTGACACGTGACGTCATTATTACATGATTAATTAAGATAAGTATTAATTAATGACATGTAATAATTAAGACATCCCACATTGGGAATCTAACCTTGTTTTAACAGGTTTAAATACATTTACACTGATATGGTCTAATAACTGAGTGTGCTAGGGACGTTGTATAATGTGCCCACCATGTGCCCACGCGCGCCGCTGGCGCCCGCGCCCGTGACCCGAGCCTCGGACCCCGATTCTTGGTTCTTGGTCTTTGGGCTTTGGGCCTTGGGCCCGTTACGACCTTATCTTTTTGGTCAACAGAAATGAGCTCGATGGGATTATCGGAGTTGGTCAGTTGACTGGGTCAGTTCCAGTCAATATGTATGCACACGTGGCTTGCGATGTGGCTGATGAGTCAGCACATGTGCGCATTGAGGTGCCGGGACCGTTACACTCATTTGAATTCAAACGAGCTCCGTGATTGTCGCCCGTAACGACTGCTCGAGCCCGTGTCTCCCGCCCTAACCGTCAGCGCCATCATGTGCGTAGGTGTAACCGTTGTCGGGCCTTGATTGTCCGACACTCTCCCTCAGGTGTGGAATGCCTATAAATAGGCATTTAGGTGGCATGCATCAAACGTTCCAAATTTAGCCCTTAGCTGCACCTTCTCCTGCCAACTCTTTTCCTGCTCCTTCTTGTTCGCCGGAGCTCTGTCGACTGCGGTGCTGCCTCGACCGAGACGAAGCCGTTTTACCTTTGGGGACAGACCGCCTGTTTTCGAGCACTACGGAGGCGTATTCTGTCTTGCGGGAAGAGTTCGTTCGACTCGGCTACAATTTTTCTCTACTGTTCATTTAGTTGTTTTCTCCTCAATTTCCACTTCAAATACTTGTATTGTTTTTACCATTTTCTGTAAAATCTCAGATACTACACTATTTATTTAACAATAACTTCAATAGTATGACTATTGAGTATTGACTGGTGGGATTCAAGAAAATTTAATAGGGGATTCTATTAGATTTTCTATGTTAAAGAGTTTCGATACCTCTTTATCATCAGCCGCTCATATACTCGTCTTCCTTATTTTCAGCCCTTTCTTCTTCTTATTCACAATCTAATTGTGAGGGCAACTATCTCACTAAAATATCATATCACCATAGTATTAAAATGAAAAAGGATTTTGGTTAGAGGGCTAGCTTGAGCTTCCCTCTAGCTAGCTAGCTCCCTATTTAGATCCGCCTCTTAGTATGATCTTTTTGAAAGATTCTCAAAAATAACATCGTGTAGGTTTATTCGATTTAAAGTGAACAATATTATACTAATATTGAGATTTTGGTTCCAATAATTTCTTACTAGAGTTATATGTTCTCAAGAATATATAAACGGTGACCAGAGTGATCGAATATCTTGTTATGGATATTCATAAGTTCGAGTTTTGATCTAGTATCATATGGAAGCTGATAATTGCAGTCACATTAATTTCTAACATGTAACACTTTGAAGTAGGGGTGTGCATGGTCCGGTTTTAAGGGAGAAGTATTGATCAAACCAATAGTTACAATTTGGAATTTTCATAAATCAAACCAACGAAATAATTATTTCAAACTAAATCGGCCAAACCATATTAAAATTAATGAATTGGTTCGGCCGGTTTAAACGGTTTGAAAAATCATACGCTATTAGTGCAAACAATAAAATTTGTACATATTGGTTTTGACCATTTTGAATATCAATATATGAATGATGAAAAATAGAATTAATATAAATATAATTCGCTTGTTATTAATTATAAATCGGGAGGAGTAATAAATAAATAAGATTGCGGTTGCAAGAGAGAATAACATAGAAGTTGATTTATAAAAGTCCAATTCGAAACAATATAACTATTGAGCATATCAATATAATTTATATTTTAGCTTTATTTCAAATAATATTTAATTATTATTATAATATTTAAATTAATTTTATATATACGGTTGGTCTGGTCCAAACGGTCAGTTTCACCCTTCAAACTGTCGGCCAAGTCAAATTATCCGGTGTGAGATTTCTCAAACCAACCCGGCCAAATCACTTCTTTTAAACCAGTCAAATTAATTTATTTTGGCCGATTTAGTTGGTTTCCGCCAGATAATGCATACCCCTACTTTGAAGTATATATTTAAACTAATAATAAAATAATTATTGTACTTGTGGTTTTTAATTTTGAGGGTTAACATGCAATATCCAGCGTTCATTTCAATATTTTAAGAGTTAGTTTTTAGTTCTTAGTATTTATGTTCAATTTTGTAGAACATATAAAGATGTCGTTGGATAAATTTCCTCAAACAATATTCAAACAAAACAATTAATGCTTTTCTTCTACAATTAAAAGTGTCCTGGTTTCATTTAGGACCATTTCATGTAAGAAATAATTTTGTAAAATTAAAGAGCCACGAATTTTTTAAAAAAATTATAAAAATTGTTGGGACCATTTTATATATGTCCCTAATAAATATTGCAATATTGAGTTGTATCCCTCTACTCCTAAGTCCTAGCCTAACCAAAACAAGTAGCTATTTACACGTAATTTTTTTTTAATAATCAAGATATAAATTAAATTCAACAAATTACCAATTCGAATCATTTCTCTTACATTTGGGATTTTTTTCCCCTTTTTTTTGGAATAGCTTTTATTTTGTTTTTAATTTTATAGAAAAAAAAATTAAATTACATTATATAGTGATTAAATAAATTTAAAATAAAATATTAAATTTGATTAAATTTGTAAATGTTTTGAATCAAGAATCTTGAAGCTCGAGATCTACTCAAATAGCTAGGTTAAACTGAAGTTTAAGTATATAATGAATCAATCTACATTTTACGAGCCAATCCCAACTTTTGTACATGGGTGTTTTTCTAGTTTTAAATTCTTGCGAAACTGAATTGTCCCAATTAATTGGGATAACCCTAAATATGTGGGGAAAAAAAAGTGAAATAATCAATGGAGGAATTGGGAAATTTTTTCATGATGTTGAAGAGAGAGAAGGGAAACAAGTGTAATGGGGCCAAGAAAAAATATGGTGGTTTGAATGCCATCCCATGTTCTGTGAATGAAATTTGTTGCTGGTTGTGAACATTTAAAATACTTACAATATACATACAAAATATACAAGACCCCACCATTTATTTCTTTCACCGAAAGCCATTTCGTTTCGAGTTTATGACGAGAGTAAATATCTGATAATCGAAAATAAATGTTTTGTTTATATGCGTAACTTTTTAAAGAGTTGATGTCGTTTCAATTGAGATTTTGATCGGAACATTATCTTTTCGTGGTTGAATTTTCTCTCCCATTATAAATTTGAGGGAATAAAAAGGGATATATAATTTAAATTTTGTGGTGCATGATTTATAACACTTTTTTTTTGGATGGTAGACTTTGGAAAAGGTGATTGATTTAATAATCAAATCATTTAACGCGCAATATCTTATGATAAGACTTTGGCATTTAATTATTTATTCGTACTAACTTAAGTACTTTATTTATTTACATTTTTTTTAAAACTAGATATATACCCGCAAGTTGCATGGCCTAAATTATGAAAAAAATCATTCGATATCTTCTTAAGTTATTTAATTATAGAATTTTGTTCCAATTTTTTTTTTAATTATGAAATCATATTGTAATGTTTATTTCTTTTAGATAAATATGTCTTCGGTTAACTATAAAGTTAATTTCACGTGAGTCGCACGTTAAATACTACCTGGGTTTTTTTTATTTTTTAATTGATGATTCTTCACATATAATTATACATAATTATTAACTCAATATACACTTATTTAAAAATTGAATAGTTACTTGAATAATAAAGATTAAATATTTATTTTAAGGTTTTTGTGTATTTACTTAATTTGGCGCAGTGTATTCTTTTTTCTGATTTGTCTTTTATATTTAAATGTAACAATATTGTTTTTAATTTGTTGTGTAATCTTGGTGTTAAATATATATTATTTATCCGGTGAGAAAAGTCTTAACGTGAGAAATTAAAAAAGATGCTTGATTGTGTTCATGAGGTTGCTTAATTGTATTCATGTCGTTGTTTGGTTGTGTTTTAATTGTTGTTTGATTGTGTTTTAGTTGTTGTTTGTTTCAATATAAACCATTGATTTTTTCAGATCTAATGGATATGATTAATTCTTTTTTCTTACATGGGGAATAAGAATAGATCTCGCGCGTCCATCTCATTAAATCGACGAACATGATTCATTCTCAGCAAATTGAAAAATACGATATTTTTGCCCCAATATCCTGCAGTTTTAGCCTTTAAAGGCTAAAACTGTAAAAATACTCAAACACAAACAGCAACCTGCATTTTAAGCCCGATTTACTTCAGTTTTACATAAATACGAATTTAAAAAAAATTAACATCTTCTTCTTCAAAGCAGCAACACGAACCTAGTCCCTATAAAACTCAATACCATTATCAACAGTTTTAAAAACTCTGACCTTAAAACGCTTCATCTCATCAACACACTTTGGATAAATGAACCTGTAAGATACAAAAATGCATAAATTTAACACTAAAGATGCACAATATAAAAGTAAAAATGAACGTCGATCTGAATAAAATATTTTTTTTAAAACTATATTCATGCACAATTAACAAAGTCGAGACCGAACACGAATGCGAAATCCAGAAACAAAGAAAAAAATACGATCGATAGAAGAAATATAAATCAAATCGAACGAAGAATGAAGAAGAAGAAGAAATCAAATTGCACGAAGAAATAAATAAATGAACATGTAAGATACAAAAATGCACAAAGTTAACACTAAAGATGTACAATATAATAGTAAAAATGAACGTCGATCTGAATAAAATAATTTTTTTAAAACTATATTCTTGCACAATTAACAAAGTCGAGATCGAACACGAATGCGAAATCCAGAAAAAAAGAAAAAAATCTGATCGACAGAAGAAATATAAATCAAATCGAACGAAGAAGGAAGAAGAAATCAAATCGCGCGAAGAAATGAATAAAAAATCTGATGAGATACTATTCAAATTAAAAAATAAAAATAAAATTACAAAAATAACCTTAATTTTGCAAAACTGAAGGATAATCGAGGAAAACTGCATACGGAGTGAAATAGATCATGAGCGTTGAAATCACAAAATCAAAGGCGGAGATTTATTCTCATTTCTCATACTAAAAATTATTCTCATATAATCACTACTATATATATATATATATCTGCGTGTGTATAGAAAATAATTTAAATAATTGGCTTGTGAAGATGAAGACCACCATGTTACTTGTGCCTCCCTTTTTTACTCTTGTGAAGACAACACCAGAATGTACAAGCTGTGTCATGCCTGCCTTCTTCCATCCACTGATTTTTTCCTAATTCAACCAACTATAACTTTTTTTTTATGAAATTTCTTGCTTTGATGAATAGGGTAGGAATATATGTTATAGCTAGGTTGTTATATCATTATTGCAATATCCCTCCAACTAATCTCCCACTTCACAGCGCAGCGCAATGGTTAAACGAATTGTCCAAGAAGTTATGTGGAGTCTTGAGCACAAGCTCTCATGGTGTTTCAATTTTTTTCAAAAAAATAATAAAATAAAATTATAAGGCTTCAATCCCACATAATTGGGTTTGAGCTCCCACGATATATACTCGAACTTTACATCAATCTTGGATATATATGGTTAGTTATGTCATGAGTTCGAGCAATGATAAGATATCCTCACCATTTAGATGGTGTACTGCTAGTTCGGTAGAACACTTTCAATCCTAATTTAGTATCGTAACTCAATTTTTTTAAAAAAAATTCTCTATCACATATAGTTACTCGGTTAGAGCTGTAAAATGAGGTAAACTACTTAAATCTGGAATAGAGACTTGTTCGAGTTTATTTAGTAAAATTAATTAATTTCACGAGTAAAATTTGAATTTAATATTATTTAATTATGAACAATTATCTCATTAAATAAGTTATAAATGAAAATATACTTATATTTGTATACTTTAATTAATAATGATAGTATAAGTCTTTGATCAACTTTCTTAATTATAAAAAGAATAAAGTTAAGCAAATATAGTTTTTTGTGAATAAAACTGTTTAATTGTAGTTTAAAAAACAATTAATATTTGATAATAATTCTAAATAAGTTCGTGAACTTATTCGGTAACAAAGGCTCAATTCAATATAATAAACAAATTAAATTTGAGCTCGGTAATACTTGGTTCGACTAATTAATTTCATTACAATAGTATTCTAAAAACGAAGATGAGTGATCTGGATATCAAATGATAAAAACTGAATTAGTTTAAATTCGATTCAAAGTTCGATTATTTAGCACGAAGAACATGCATACACTTACAAGGCGTATGAAAACAAGGATATACTTCCCATTCTCAAGGTGTAGTAGTAAAAGCATCTTATCTGTGAGTTTAAATTAATGTATTATTTTTATAGAAAACCAGAAAAATGAGAAGTGATTTGGGTTTGATGGGCCATCAACAGCTAAGATGTGGGATCCAAGAAACAAAGGACTAAGGGATGTACCTCAGCCATTGATACCACATCACATGTACTGATTCTTTCACTTCTTTAACACCTTAACTCGATTAGTATCTAATCGTTTATCTTGCTATAAATGTTATGCTTAATTTATCATCGATTTGGTCATGTGTACGCGGATAAGCAACTCGACGTGGCTTCCTATAGTTGGTGACCATTTTAGTGGGTCCAATCCAAGCTGGAACAACACACAATGGAAATTGTTCCAATTCACATGCATCAGAATCCAATTAATAGAACTTTCTTCACCTTCTTCATAGCGTTTAGGGGAGTTCTAGATTTTTTTTTTCGTTTTTCTAGTATCGTGATCCGTATTTTATTAGATAGCCCCTTCATTGAAGTAAAATGGATGGAACTAAGAAAAAATATGATATGAAGGCCGGGTTTTCAGGCTACCGAGAAAAATTCAACCTCCCTTACAAAAATTTTCTGGATCCACCGCTGCCTGCAACCACGTCATGAAGGCCGGGTTTTCAGGCTACCGAGATTCAGACCATCTGCAAGAGCAAACTACCAGAGACACAAATCAGATTGTGATCAGATGAATGTTCCTCTGCATGAGATGAATTAATCATGATCACTTCCTGATTAATCATGATCACGAGAAAACATTGTCAGTGTCGGAGTTGCTCTACATAGGAATGATCGAATGTACGGAATGATCACATACAAGGAGTAATCAGACCAACTCAGCTTAGGATCGGATGCTAAAACCGAAACAGGTAAAGAACTTGCTCTACCTACAGCTTCACAGTGATCTGAATATTTCCTCCTCGTTTTTCACTATTGTGGATTGGAATTTTAGCTAGTAACCACGTTAGCGTATCCATTGCTAGATTGAAACTCTGACGAATCTATCTCTGTTCAGCCCTTTTCAATCAATACACTTCCTTGAACATTTGCAAAAACTTATGACATGAAAATTAGATAAAGATTCATGGAATTAGACGAAATACATAAGTAGTCGATATGTCCGAGTGGTTAAGGAGACAGACTTGAAATCTGTTGGGCTACGCCCGCGCAGGTTCGAACCCTGCTGTCGACGTTTACTTTTTTGAACATTTTTGTAATACAATAATCCATGTTAAGAGGCGTTTGGTTGGTGCGTTTCGGAATTAGGGAATGGAATGATTCCGAAACCCACTCTTTAATTAAAGGGTATGGGAATGATTCCCAAATACTTGGGAATCACCAAAACCCTCCAAAATGGTGGGTTTCATTTTCATTCCCATATATCATTACCACAATTATTTATTTCATATTATTTTATAATTATTTTCTTATTTATTTATTTTTATAATATTAATCTAAAATATTTTAATAATAATATTACATATTATTCTTTTTAATATATTAATATAATAATATTATTATATTAATTATTTATTTTTATCTTAATTTTATATTTTATAAAATAAATAAGAATATAAATATATTATTTATTTATTTTAATATGATTATATTTTCTTAATTTTTTATTATTAAATTAATCATTTATTTCTTATTTTTTAATTCATTTTTTTTATAATTATTTTCTGATTTATTTACTTTTTCTTTTTTTTTATGTTTTGATAATTATATTATTTATAATATTATTATTATAAAATCAATCATTTATTTTGTATAATTTTATATTTTATAAAACAAATAAAAAGATAAATAGATTATTTATTTGTTTTAATATGATTTATTTTGTTATTTTTATTGTTAAATTAATTATTATTTGTATAACAATTTAATTATATTATAAACCCATAAACTTAAAAAATAAATCATCAGAATTGAAAAATGATTCCAACACTCATCTAATAAACCAAACATCAGAATTGAGAATGATTCTCAAAAATCAAACTCATACCCATTACCTCTACTATCAAACTCATACCCATAGTGATTCCTGACAGTTAAACCAAACGCCCCCTAAATGTTTTTAGTTGTCGAGAAAGAACCAACACGCTCTTAACTATAGCTTTTTTTTGGTTGAAATAAAATAAATTGGGGTATATTATGTAAAAATAAACTCTTTTCGTCCCGTCTTACTAGTTTCATTTATTTTTGGCATAATTACCAATATTAGTGAGTGTAGTGGAAATAATATTTTATTGGTGAGTGTGAAAAAATTCGCTATTTTAGAAAATGACACTACTTAGACGAGATAGAGGGAGTATATAAATAATAGTGAGAAAAATCCCCGTAATTTTGTTATTGCTTACTTGTATATTAATCATTGATTTATCTAGATCTTATAGATAAAATTCATTCTTTTTGTGTTAAAGGAATTTATTTTCTCCAATAGTGATGGGAAATCAAGAAAAAGCCCTAAGATTTGCGCTGCCACCACAAACCCAAGCGAGAAACAATCGCTGACAACTCCTTCAGAGAAAATGTTAGTGAGAGAAAAGACTAAAGAGAGAAGGGAGCATATGAATTTGTGATAGAGAAATTATGAACGATAATTAAAGGAATTGTTATGGAAAAAGATAAACGGTTATTATAAAATTACAATAATATTCTTGATTCAAATTTAAAAGATATACAAAAAGTAAAAAATTAAATTAAAACATTAAATTTTGACTGTTAGATTTCAAAAATAAAAGGACCAGATTAGTTCTTATTTTTTATCAAGTGCTAAAATTAAAGTTCGTTTTAAATAGGAGTGAATCTCAGTCATTGGATTGATAGTATCAATGATTAAGATTAAAGCATCAAAGATTGAAAAATTAAGCATAATTTTCGTTCTTGCCAATTTTTTTTACTATATATTATAGTATTATTTATATATATATATATATATATATATATCTTTAATTGATATATCCCCAATATATTTTATCTTATAAATATTTTACTAAATCTAATATATAAAAGATTATATTATAATAAATTTAAAGAATATTTTAAATTATAAAACATGAAATTAAATAAGTGATTGATTTATAAGTTTAAGAACTCAATGAGCAATTTGATGAAGTCAATACAGAGTTACTTATGTGTTTGACATGTTTAAGTTCTAAATACTTAAACTAGTTACATTTTACCCTTATAAATTTTTAAGCTACTAGATTTCAGAATATGCATGATATTGGTGTACCACAGATAATAATGCTTGTTGAAACAAACAAGCACGTCACTTATCCAATATTTATTTGTTAGTCAAGCTGATGATGATTCTCCGTGTTGCCACTAAAAGTGTTGAAATAGTATTTTCATGAATGACTTATATAAAAAATAATTGAGGAGTAGTATGGGTGATTAGTTATTAAATGATTGTTTGATCACTTTTATTGAGAAATATATTTTTCTAGAAGTTTCAGATGATGATATTAGATCGCTTTCAAAAAATGAAAACTCGCCGGCCCCAATTACCATTGTTATTTTATTTAAATATCGTATATATTTTTTGTTCAATTTTATATTTTTAATTATAGGTCTTTGAATATTAAATAATTATTAATACTTTTTAAATATAATCATATATTGTACCCTAAGTTATAATTTATGGATCCGCCACTAGTGTTTGATTGTTTTATAAATCGTGCTTAAGCACGATTTATAAAGCAATTAAGTATGAAATCTTGAAAAAAAAATTAATCTCAATCACTCGAAGCGACGATGGCTCAATATGGTACCGCCCTCTCGGCCTGCGCTTCCTATGCGTTAGTCGCCTTTCCTCTCTTTGGCGACTAACTCAGGAAAGCGAGCGCCTCCCTAACAACTCCCCTTACTAACTGAACTCAATCCTTAATTAATATGAATGATGTAGATTCATTTCTATTTAGTACAACTATAGTCATGTTGGTTAAAACAACAACTCAAACATAATGCATCAAAGAGATGTTTGCTTACATTACTTTAAACAGATGTTTGCTTACATGGATGTGTCAATGCCATCTATGTCACTTCAAAAGGAGTTAATTCTGCATCCAAGGATTCATATGCAGGCATGATCTCTGCAGCACTTAGTCATCATCCTTGAACTCTCTGTTTGATGCAAGGCAACATGAGAAAAAAAAAACTACTGAGTCATCAAAAGGCGCAGTACTGCATCCTGAATCGACAATTCTCCTATGAATTATGATCAGTCGACTCACCTACGATCTAGATAGCGAGGCTGAATGCCACTGCCTTGGCATGTGGTGCACGTCAATGAACCAACCCCTTCACAGTTGATGCATCCGGAGACTTCTTTCTCATCGCCACCGAGCTCCACAGTCACACTGCCTGTACCCATGCAAAACCTGCATTTTTCTGCACAAAAATTGCGAGCAGCCTTGACAATTCATTAAAGTTATAGGCAACAAGAACAATCAGTTCATCATAAACATAACAGAGGCATGAGAATCTGTCATTTTGTTTGGCTTTTACAAGTAAACAAGGCCAGCTGCATGCTTAAGGAGTCCTTAAATCTTTGCTTTAGCATCACTAAGTGGAAAATTACAAATGAATGACAAAAGGGATTGTTTCAACTTGTGTACATGGTAAAAATCTTATTTAGGAACATCAGACCTCGACTCGAAAATGCTTATTGCACAAAACTGAAGTCTGTTTCTTGAAATCTTTGGGGAAGTAATGAGTGACAAAACCAAACAAAACACTACTCAAGAAAACATATTTTTTTTCTCAGTTCTCAACTACACCAAAAATCACACTTTTCTTCACATCATTAGCAAGAACATGCTATCCATTTCATTTGTAACTGCAGCTACATCTCCATAAACCTATTCCACACTGTACATTTATGTATGTCTGAGTGAAACAGAGACAGATTTGGGCAAAATGCATATGTAGATAGATTAGCATGCATAAGATTCATAATGGGATAGCTGCATCTGACTTGCATTATCACATCAATTCGATCAAATTAATGATTTTGAAATGTGGGAAACAAAGAGAAAGACTCACGGGCGCCGGAGCCACTGCAGGGGAAGCACGGTTGAGTATTATCTCTCTTGGCCTGAAATATTACAACATAGTATACTACTAAAACAATCCATATCACCAACTCAAACACTAGAAGGGGAAGAAGCAGATAAACCTACGGCATTGTCGATTTGGGTCTCGTAGAAAACAGGAAGCCCAATCCCAACTGCAACACTCACCACCCCAACTGTAATCGCTGCGATCTAAATTCGAAAACAAGAAAAATCAACAAAGCTTTTTAAGCAAATGGGTAGATGCCAAGAATGCTTATAATTTACCGTGTTCTGATCAAGATCGGCGGCTCTGATGCATGGATACGAAGGCGGCGAGCGTCGGCTATTGAGGGATTTTGCCGACGCAGGTGAAAGCTTGAGTGGGCAGTAGAGAAATGGCGAGTTGAGGCGTGAAGATGAAGGTGCAGCTGACATTATCATATACTCCTTTCTTTTTTTTTTTTCCCTTTTCTGTGTGAATTTCGGAGAAGCTTTGAATGGAATCCCGATAATTTAGCACAAGGAATCTAGAATTTAGCACGTTGTAGAGGTGTTTCAATGGCGCTGTGAATTGTGTGGGGCTGAATTCAATCATCGCCATGAAAATTATGAGATTTTCTTGAAATTCACCATCACCATTGAAATCGCTACCATCTGTGTCAGCCCAGGCCCGCTAGTATAAATGCTAATTTTTTTTATTTTTATTTTTGAATATATTTTTTATTTTAATTTCTTTAAGACTTAATTTAGTTCTCTATGACTTGATATATAACACTTTTTACGTGATGTATAAATCAAATGTATAATTTTTTATTTTATAATCATAAGATATAATTAATAAAAATATGTATTTTAGCATTTTTAATAATTATTTTTATTATATTTAATTTTTATTTAGTAATATCATCATATAAAAAGATATTATATTTGTATTATTTAAAAAATAATAAAAATAATAAATTTATGAGATATAATATTTTGAAGAATAACAAATATAATTTTGATATATTTATTTATTATTGTTGATTCTCGCATATATTACATTCAATTGCGACGTTAAAGGTTCTGCTTGAAGTGTCGATATAATGTTTTCTATTGATTAGCGAACTCTTGAAATTGAGGTCTGAATTAGACGAAAGAGGAGCATTTGATTGATTTGAAGCATTACAAAAATGAAGAGAAAAAAAAATAAAAACTTTTAAAGTTGAGTTGAGTAGAATAGTCTCGAATTTTGACAATATGTCCTTAAAGTAAAACGGCTATATCTTCTTCAATGAAACATCACGATCAGATAAGTTCCACCAAAAACCACCAACTAATCTCCAACCAAGGTTTGGAGAATTGCTAAAACTCAACAAAAACAACAAAAAAATAAGTAAAAGAAGATTATAAGTGGATGAAATTATGAACTTATTAACTTCTCCAAACTTGAACCTTTGATCGTTATTAATTAAAAATAGAATAAATTTAAGATCTAATAAACGCTCAATTTTTGCATTTATTTATGTGAATTTACTGAGCATTTGCTCTAAATTGGATCTTACTGTGATGTTTTTGTGCTTGATTCTTTATTTTCTACAAAATGTTATGTTTGGTTAGAACTACTTTCGCAGAATTCATGTACATTTTAATTGTTTACAGAATATGACGGTATTTTGGGGTGCCTCATACTTTGCACCTGGAAGGACGATGGAACAAGAAAATGGAGAGAAAAATCATTAAAAATGGAGCTACAAGAACAACGAACTTATCGACTGCCGAGTTCTCGATTTCAACTCAGCAACCGACACAATGTTGTTCGATCGTCGAGTCCATTTTACAGTTCATCGATCATGTTTTATTTTTGGATTTTAAATTATTTTTCATATTTTTTTGATAGGATTATATTTAGGGTTCCACATATTTATTAGATACAGATTCTCATTTTATTTTAATTTTAAGAGAACGTAGAACCCTAGCATGCGATAAAAGTACGGGAACTTTGAAGATTCAGCTAGGGGAGTTTTATGCAATTTTTTATCTAATTTAAATTTTCTTTTATATTCGCATTTGTGTTATTCTGGATTTAATTATTTACTTGATAGTGACCATTGATAGGAAGTAGAATAATTAGATATGAATAATTGAATATCTAAGTGGTTTCGGGAAGTTCCTTCGTCTCCCAGATTCTAGGTAGCTTCAGGCAAAGAGCGTCACCACGAACACGTCGCTAGACTTATAAGTTACAGAGTATTTAAGAAATGAAAACTATTTATTTGGAGAATGTTTTTTTATTGTTTTCTTGCTTGATACAAATATGATAAATAATACGACGGATATTTATAATAGTAATCAATTACTAGGGTTTAGCTACATCAACTTTAATCTAATAGCTCTAATTAATTTTACAGATTATTCTTCATAAATATATATTTCTCCTATTTTCTAGAGTGCTCTATAAATTTTTGTAATCTTAATTTTAGAAATTGGGCTATTATAATTTTTTTAGCTTAAGTTCCTAAAGCTAAAAATAAAATTAATTCGATCCCAAATTCATTGATCCAAATCAAGTAATTCAGGTAGAAAAAATTAAATTCTAGATTATAATATTTTAAAAATATAATATATCCGGCACCATCCTCGGCCTCGGCAGCATCTCCGCCGCATTCCAACTGCCTCTCAAGTCATATGAATATCTCCCCTACCTTCTCTTCTCATGCCTTCGTTTCCGATGATTTATTGTTCCAATTTTATTTTTTTTTCCGTATATTTTACTCTTATAAACCATTTTGATGACTAAGAATTTAAAAAAAAAAAAAAAAGAAAAAAAACACTTCATTGCCACGACATTAGAACATAATCATCAGATAGAATAAAAATATGGGATATAATCCCCTAACGAATAGAATGAGATGTAATTCCCTAATTTTGAATAATTGAGGATATAATTCAGGATTTTCTTTATGGTTTGAATTCGTTGGAACCAAATATTTTATATGATAAAAGATTTAACTCTATTATGTTGATTTATTTTCAACTTTCTATTACATAAAATATTTTTCTTTATACAAATTAAACATAGTAAAATTAACTAACAAAATAAAAAGATTAAAGAAATAAACCTAGAACGTTAGAAATTTGTATTATTATCGATCTTAATTAGGTACAATTATGATTTTAGTAGTTGAAGATCTAATTTAAGTCAATTTTAAAAGTTGAAAGGTTAATTTGAATCAAAGTTGATGCCTAATCTATGCTTGTCCCTTTAGTTACACCAGCAGCCAGCAACTTTCAACAGCAACTCTTTAGCAGAGACTTTCTTCATATGTGCAGCACCTTCAGTAGCAACATGTATTAGCATTTCAACACTATCTCAATCCATTCTAAAAGTTGCTACAACTCCAAGTATATATAATCGAATGATGATGCAATTTGAAATTGCATTGAATAGAACAAGAAATGGTTAACTTACCTCGTAAATCTGCCAATTTCTCTCTGTTGTGGTTAGGCTCGAGCTTGAGTTTTGGACAACAGTCTACTGTGACATCTCTCTCTGCTGATGGAAATAGGTCACTCCCAATACCAACCAGCTCAGGTAAGTGACGAAGTACTAGTGTTTTCAACTGAGGAAACAAGAGGGAGTCTTCATTATTCACCGTTTTGGTTGCCATTCACGAATCTGAAGCACTGCTCATGCTGATCATACTTGGATTCAACTTCATGTCGAACGCGTGATGTGATTCTCTTGATGCTCTGGCCAACAATGAACTTAAAGCTTGTCAATGGAGGACTGCATCCTTTAATGAAAGACTGAAGATCTTCTGCAGATGGGAAGTAGAAGTCGAGATAACTCAACATCTTCAACCTGCAAACATGAATGATTACGTTGCTAACAATCTCCTTCCAACGCTTATCCTCAGGGTGCACGACTATGCTCAGTGCCTGCAGTGCTTCCAGCTTAGATATAAGCTCGGGTGACATCAGCTCGGATAAAACACGACCATACCCGCTTCCATAATCAGGTCCATAAAACGACAGGTGCAATTGCTTTAGCAGTGTTAGCTCCCCAATCTCTTCCGGAATGCTGTAAAGTTCAGATCCCAAAACATCGAGCACTTTCAGATTCTTGAGATTCTTAATATCGACAGGCAGGCTGTCTAGGCAAAGACAACCTTTTAACAGAAGCACTTGGAGGTTTGCTAGTGCGAAAAGCGAGCTAGGCAGTTGTCTGATTCTTGTGTGGGATAAGTCAAGAAAAGAGAGAAGTGGCATTTGGCTGAAAAACGAGGAAGGGATTCGAGTCAGGCTGTTGTTTCTCTGGAGGAACAGAAGGGCAAGGTTAGGGCAAACTGGTGTCTCATCCAGGAAAAGATGCTGATTTTTCTTCTCCATCAAATTAACAGCAACAGCTTCACACCATTCATCAGCTGTTGGCATCTCTTCTGATGTGGGATCACTTGTATTCACAACGAAATTTCTCTGCTGCTGATCTAGTTTCTCAGCATAGAACAAGTAATATATAATTCAAATATATAATTTAAATATTATCAGATAAAAGACATTATATATGTGTTTATTTTAAATATATAATGTCTTTTATCTGATAATATTTAAATTATAAATCAAATTCAATAGATTTTGTGTTTTATATACTTTTATTTATTTTATTAAATTTATATATAAGGTTTGACGTCTAATATAAAAATAAATTATATTATAATATATTAAATGTAATATCAATGAATAAGAATTAAATATTTTAAGAATCACTAAAAAATACTAAACTACATAACATTGCTAATTGTATCTTAATATCAAAAAATAAAACATTACACATAGTATGGATCACATCAATTTTAAAGCAATATAAGTATAATACTAAAATAAATATAAATATAATTTTTTGATAGGTTAATTTTGTAAATAAAATTTATTTTTATAAGCTTTGTGTTTTATTTACCTGCTTACATTTTTATCAAATAATTAAATAAAATATTAAATAAGTAATTCGTCCAACAAATGGATGTAAATTTAGTAACATAAATTATTTTTTTAAAAAAACACTAGCCGGGTAAGGTCGACATCGCAATCTCCTTCTCCTTCAAATCAGGGAAAGGCACTAGTAATTTACGCTTTTTATTCAAAAATTCCGCTGAGAAAATGGCGATTAACAACTAATGCTATTTTATGGAGTAATTTTTATTCGGGGTTTACGTTTGGAAATCAAATCTCCTAATCTATCTATACCTAAAATCATAAATATTTTATTTTACTCTCTATAGAAAATCTTGATAAGGGCAATCAATATATTAGAGCTAATATATATGAATGATACGTTAATACTTTTTTTAATAGGAATAATAATATGGTTAATACTTCGAACCATTATAAATTAATCATGATCAAGAATTCATTATCAAATAAAATAAGGAAACAATTGGTAATGCAGCTAATTAGTTTAACACACATACGAGTGCTTCAATCTCTCATCTTTATGTGTATCTAAAGTTATTAGTTTCTCATCAACCTTTTAAAAGATTTCAAATATATATATTTAGAGAGAAAAAGAAAGAGAAGATATGCTACACACACATCATATATATATATATTTATATACATAGGGAGCGGATCCGGTGAGAAAGGTTTTAACGTGAGAAAGTGAGAAAGATGCTTGATTTTGTTCATGAGGTTGCTTGATTGTATTCATGTCGTTGCTTGATTCCAACGTTGCTTGGTTGTGTTTTAGTTGTTGCTTGATTGTATTTTAATTGTTGCTTGTTTGAATATCAACCATTGATTTTTTTAAATCTAATGGACATGATTCATTCTTTTTTCTCACATGGAATTTTTTTTTTACATGATCCCTCCTCTAAAAATTAGTTTGTACTAAATAGGAATCAATCTATACCACTATCTAAAAAAATCAATGGTTGAGATTAAAACATTTTTCAAGATTTTATGCTTTTTTGCTTTATAACTTATGCTTAATCGAATTAAGCATGATTTATAAAGCAATTAAGCACGAACGAAAATTATGCTTAATTTTTTAATCTTTGACACTTTAATCTCAACCATTGATGCTATCGATCCAATGACTGAGATTCATTCTTATTTAGCACAAACTTTAATTTTTGTACTTGAATGGATATATATATATATATATATAGGAGGGATCATGTAAAAAAAAATCTACATGTGAGAAAAAAGAATGAATCATGTCCATCAGATCTAAAAAAATCAATAATTGATATTGAATCAAGCAATAACTAAAATGAAATCAAGCAACAAGGTAGTTCTGAATATCATCAAGCCTCCCAAAATTATCCAAATTTTACCCCATATCAGAATTCTTTCCCATTTCCAAATTCTGAATATCAAGGTAGTTCACCATATTATCAAAATTCTCAATTTTCTCCTAATCTTACTCAAATTCCAACCACTCAAAATGTTCCCACATCACAAATGGACGATGAACGACACACATACCAAAATTATTATGATCCCACTGAATTTCTTAGGGATATACCCACAGGAGTAGATCCAGATAATGTTGAATCAACTAATTACTCTACACAACACATTTCAAGTCTGTCTGCGTATATGGTTAATAGAGATCAACTTCGCAATAGAGAAGCTTATCGCGCCCTTCAAAATGACTTGATTGAGCACATATGGAAAAAAAATTTGGAGCTCAGAATTAAATATGTAATTTGCATTTCTTTTGTAATTGTGATATAATATTTCGTGCATTTATTTGTAATTTGTTTTACTTATTTATATTCCAAGTCTTGTAATTTATATTTCGTTGTTGATCTAAATCTCTCACTTATTTAAGTGTGCAATAGTGTATTTTTATCACAATTATAAATATATATATATATATATATTTGTTAATTATTTTAAATTTAATAAAAATTGATATTGATAATATATATTGAAAAGTAAAGTAAAAAGAAAATATAATTTAAGTTGGGTTAGGGTTATTGATAGGAGTAGAAATTAGATTGGCTTGTGGGTTGTACATGTGGAAGTGAGAGAAAATAATACTCCCTTCGTCCCAATTAAATAGGCCCTCTTCTTTTTGGCACGAGAATTAAGATTGTGAGTGTAAGTGGAATTAGTATTTTATTGTTAGTGTGAAAAAGTTACCATTTTTAGAAAGATGCCAATTTAGTTGGGACGCCCGATTTGATAAGAGTGCCTATTCTGCTGGGACGGAGGAAATATTTTATTAAATATTGGGTTGGGGTTGAGGTTGGGTTATGAATGAAGGTAGTCTTAACATTTATGTATGCTCTGTTTGTTTTTTTAATTTCCTCATATTGTTTACATTTTGGTTACTCACAGGATCATGGTTACCTTAACAAGATGATCAATGCATTCCTTGTTTGACAAACTCAATAAATACAGGTATCATTTACTTCTTTTCCCCTTAATAAATACATTTATCATTTCTTTGATTAGATTTGGACCATCACACATAATAATTAATTCTCCTCATCATTTGAGCAATCCACTACCATACTTCATATTTATAAATAAAACTAAGCGGTGTTTGGTTCATGGGTATGGGTATAGAGGAATGTATTTGATTCCGAAACCTATTGTTAGGTTTACGGGTATGGGTATGGAGGAATGGGTTTGATTTCCAAATAATTGGAAATGGTGATTCCCAACATAAATGGTGGGTATCAACTCCATTCCCAAATTTAATCAACTTTATTATATTTTAAATCCTCTAATTTCTTTTATAATTATAATATTAATTAAAATTTATTTAATTATTAAATAAGTAATGAAGTATTATATTAATTATAATTATCGTAATTATATATTATTATGATATATTATTACTGATATTATTTTAACATTAATATTTATAATATTATTATAATTATTTTTATTTAATTTTTTAAATCAAATTTTATGTTATTTTTTTTATTTATAAAAATATTATTATATTATTCCTATTTATTTTTTTATTTCTGATTACTTATAAAATATTTTAATTACATTTTTTAAATATAAAATTAATGAATAGTTAATTGAAATAATAATTGATTTATTATATTTATTTCCAAACTTTTTATTTTTTTAACCTATAAATTTTAACATTACAAATAATATAATAATTAATATTATAATATTAATAAAAATATTATTATTATATAAGATAAATAAGAAGATAGATATTCATAATAATAATATTTATTACTTAATTAATATTACAATATTAAATTAGTAATTAAATATATAATAATAATAATAATAAAATCTTAATTATGATTAAAATATTATTTTTATTATATATTATTATCATTATTAATATTATTATTTTTATTATTAGTATAATAACATTAGTAAAATCATTTATTACAGAATTAATATTATATTATTAGTTAAATATAAATTATGAAATAAAATATTATTTTAATAATATAGTTTTATTAATATAATAATATTAGTAAAATTATATTAATTATTTTAAAAATATTAGTTTAAAATTAAAGAATTTAATTATTACAAAATTTATTGGTTTTTTATTACAAAATTAATTATTATTATTTATTATTATTTAATTCTTTTTCCTAAATATATTAAGAAATAAAATATCAAAATTTAAAATGATTCCCAAACCATCTTATAAACCAAACATCTTTATTAAAATGGTTAAACCCATACCCATTTCCTCTACTTTCAAACTCATACCTATACTCATACCAATAGTGATTCCGACACTTAAACCAAACGCCCAGTAAATTTACACTGCGCATCAAATATTCTTTAAATTAATATACAAATAATATAATTCCAAAATAATATGGTTTATAATTTTATTTACTTTACTGCATAATAACTTATGTTTTTATTGTATATAAGTAACTAGGGGTAAGCAACGGACGATTCGGGTTGAAAACCACACCGAAGTCGCAAATTTTCAAAAATTCAACCCAAATCGCCCAAATGAAAATATTGAAACCGAAACATAACCAAATCGAACCAGATCATCGGTTTTAGTTTTAACCAAAAACTCTTAGCATTTTTCTAAAAAAATGCTAAATTAACACAATTTAATGCAATAAAAAAATCACATAAGTTTCGGTTCGATTCAGTTAAAACCGCACCCAAACCGAAACGAACCGATAACCCGAAAATTTTCTGAATTCTACCCAAACCTAAACCACATATGCTTTCAAACCGACCCGAACAGCCCGAAACCCAATGATTCAGTTTGGTTTGCAATTTTCGATTCGGTTTTGCTCACCCCTATAAGTAACCACATAAAAAGTTTTTATGTTTCAACAAAAATATTATAATTATTTGCTTAAAATAATACTAATTATTGTATAAGAATTTATGTAAAATATTAAATTTGCCAAACAAACTTTCACCACATATATTATTTGTTGAGGTTTGTACTCAAAATAAAAGTATTTACATTTACATTCGTAGCATTTGTCAACTCACAAAATAACATAGTGCTTATTAAACTTTAATTCAACTCAATATTTGTTTATAAATATCTTATACTAAAAATAATGGTTTAATTTCTATTTTTTATTTTACCGACTTTATAACATGTATAAAATTATAAATATTAGGTTACTTTTAATAAAAAAAATAGATATTATAAATTATAATGGATTAATTCTTCAAAATAATATAAATTTATTACTAAAATAATAAAATGATAATTTTAATATTCAGATTGCATTGCAAATGTTTGTTTAACTATTTTTTCTAGATAACTTTTTAGAAATTCTAAACTTGATTTGCGAATAATTCCAATTGTGTAAAATTTAATTATTATAAAATTAAATCACTTCTGAATATGAATATATATAAATTATTTTTTAATAAAAATAACATTTTAATTATTTTTTCATTGGAATCACCAAATGCGATATTATATAAAATAATTCAAAATATTATTTTTGAAATTTATAAAAATGCACATCTTTTGAAATTAAAAAATAGTTGCAAAAATATTTTTCACTTTAATATATACACATTCTTCATCAACATATTATATAGATTAGAATACAACAACTATTAATTAACAATTGTAAAAATATTTCTAGTTTATTCAATATTATAATATGTATACATTTTTCGATGACTTTAGTATATTATATTGATTTATTTCATTTTTAAACTGTATTGAAAAGCTCTTAAAATACTAAACTATATCCCAAAGAATTATGGCAGGTCCCCAAGGATTTGAGATTATGATCCTAAGTTTTTTTTTTCTAATTTTTGGATATTAAAAATGAATATATAATGTGAGATTGGAATATCAATAATTTTGAGATATTTTTCAGCATGGCGCCTTCCGATGTCCCATCACTCATAGTGCAGTCTGCTTCTACTATGTTTAACCCGTTAAAAGACATGTTTTTGTACCTCAAGGGTAAGAGAAAGAATATCATAGTTTTGGAAGTCATAATAATTGAGCTCATTTCACATCTCAAATCGATAAATTCAACCAAAAGAAAAATTGATAGATCCTGGAGAAACTCGGTGTACATAGAGAAAAGTGAAGACTCTTTGATAGAGTCAAAGATCTCAGTTATTCATGAAAAGTACATCAGTCTCATCAACAAGTACACAAGAATTACAGGAAATGCACTCAGTTCAACCTCTGAGGAATCGATGATTGCTGAACTTGGGAATTTAAAAACAAGGATATGGACACTCAACTTCCTTGTGTTTGGAAATCTCAGCAGAGATATAAACGCACTGAGCAAACGGGCTCGTGACGTTATTGAAAGACTAAAAATGGAGTTCATGACCCAAAATAAGATAGATTTAATTCAGGAGAAGTTGGAGGATAAACATAGTCTTCCTGTGTTAGACATGTATGTTGATGAGGTTATGGACTATCTGTGTGAAAAAGTAAACACAGTTGGAATATTTGGCCCCATCGGCGTGGGGAAAACGACTGTTCTATGAAAGCTATATAATCAGTTGATTGAATATAAGTCCTTGATTCCTGATGACAGCCGCTTCCAGTTGGAGTATGTAATTTTCACAGAATATCCAGCAGGATTGGAGACGAATGAAGATATTATTGAGAAGTTACAAAATGAGATCATGTGGCAACTAAACATAGACCATGAGGCTGGAACGAGTATACGCAAGAATGAAAATGCAATTTCTGCATTTCTTCGTGGCAAGAAATATATACTTCTCATAGATCATATATCCTTCTATGTTGATCTTGGTGAACCTCGATAGGGGTGTGCATCGGGTTGGGTCGGGTCAAACCCGACCCGAAAACATCACCCGATCCCCCACCCAAAACCCGAGCTACCCCACCCAAAACCCACCCGATCCCAGCCGCCACCCGACCCAAAGTTAGGTCGGGTGGGTCGGGTTTCACCCGAACCAATCCTTTTTTTTCCCTATTTTTCACATATTTGTATATTTATTTCAAAAAACCGTACTACAATTTAAATATTGAAATTCAATAAATAAACATCTAAACAAGTTTTATAATCCACTCATAAAAACAAAACACATCCAAGTATTTAGAATTCATAAACAAACAAAACAACCAAAGTTCAATTCATAAACAAACAAAACAACCAAACTTCATAGTTCAAACTTCAAACTTAGTCCTTAACATCCAAAATAAAATCAACAACATCCTCCAAGATGAGCAAGTCTTCACTCTTCACCCTCCAAAAAGAACAAGAAGTACCTACAAAGAGATATTATTAATAAAAATAAAATAAAATGAAAAATAATACAATTCAATGGTTTAATGCCATTTTTCTCACTCATGTTATCAAGACTCCACTTCTTGTCATTTGTCTTCCTTCTCTTTCGTGCCAATATTCGAAATATCTAAACAAGAATAATGAAAAGTTATTTTATATTCAAAATACTCTAAAGATGTTAAATAAAATAATAAAAATAACATACCATCTTCATGTTTTTCTAGACTAACTCAATCCTCTTCAATGCTTGGCTCATTTGCTCTTCTCAACCAATTTTGAACACAAATAAGACCCTCCACAATCCTCGGAGTTAAAGAACTCCTAAAAGGGTCAAGTAATCTACCTCCGGTGCTAAAAGCAGATTCAGAAGAAACGGTAGATATAGGCATTGCCAAGAGATCTCGAGCAACTAGTGATATGATTGGAAATCTACATTTATGCACATCCCACCACTTCAAAGGATCAAATTCATCATCTTTCTCACATCCCAAAGTCTCTTCGGAGAGAAAAACTTCCAAATCGTTCTTGATTAAACTCTCACCGCTTTGGAATTGAAGTTGCTTAAACCTTTCACATGCATATCTCTTCGTAGGAGGCCCTTGAGGATCAACCGGTGTAGTTACAACACTTTGAGACTCATTAACCGGTACTAGATGAGGGTTCAAGAGTTTATAATGATCATACAAATCATTCAAAGACATCTTCAATTCAAACTTCAACCTCATTGCATCATCAAACTCATATTCGTCCTCTAAGTAGAAGTTAATGAACTTAAGCTTATACCTTGGATCAAGAGTGACCATCAAATAAGTAAGCTTATTCATACTCCTAATATCCCCCAATACTTTGCAAATTTCAATTGCATTTTCTCTCCCAATTCTTTTGAATAAGAATGAGTGTCATCTGCATTAGAGCTCAATTCAATCCATTCTTTTAACAAATATCTGATTGTGTCAATTTCATGAAAGAACAAATGAGATGTGGCATGCAGAGAAGCAGAAACTTTCAATGTGATGTCATAGAAAAATTGTAAAACATCACTAATCTTCCTAGCAACATTCCGATCATCAGGTGTGGGCACTCCATTATCAGCACTAAGTTGACTTTTATAATGAGGGTCTTCAATCTCAAACCGCTCAAATGCCTTTTCAAACTTAATTGTCACACTCAACATCAGATATGTAGAGTTTCATCCAGTGGGAACATCTAGACATAGTAAACTCTTAGATGCTATGTTCTTCTCTACACAAAACTTTTTAAATCTGCTATTTCTAACAGGAGAGTGTCGTACATATCTAACGGCATCTCGAATTTTTTTGATAGATGGATTAATTACTTTCAATCCATCGTTAACAATCAAATTCACTATATGAGCGACACACCTCATGTGTAGATGCACTCCTTTAACTACATCACACCCCCTAGCTGTCAACCTCCTCTTTAAATATTCAATGTAAATATCATTTGTACTTGCATTATCAACAACTATAGCCCAAACCCTAGCAATTTCCCAGTCATGCAGCAAAACATCAATCTGCCTACCCATCTCTTCACCCTTATGACTCTCAACAGGACAGAAACAAATAATCTTCTTATTCAACCTCCAATGCTTATCAAAAAAATGAGCAGTTATGCACATATAACTAGCTTTTTGCATAGATGTCCATGTATCAGTAGTTAGGCAAACAGTGCAACCAGATTTCTTGAAATAATCACGCAACTTCAACTTTTCATCCAAATACAACTGATAAACATCCCCAGATATGCTCCAACGGAAGAAATTTTAAACTTAGGTTGTAGAACCCACTCAATAAACCCCTCACCATCCACAATGCTAAATGTCAATTCATCTTTAATTATCATCTCAACTAGTTTCTTTCGTGCCAAAACAGGATCAAATTTCCAATTACTTAAACTATCACCCTCATTCCCATCAACACATTTCACAACTATTTCCTTCTGTGAATTATCTTTTCTTAACCGGCTATGAATGCATACACTCATGTGACTTTTAAGATTGCCAGTACCATGCCTTTTTGAATCATACAAATAGCTCCTAGTGCAATAGTTGCACCTATCTCTCTTATCTCAATTTTCATCATATGAGACAGTAAAGTGATCCCAGACATCTGATCGCCCCTTTCCTTTCTTTTTTGGAGGTAGTGGAGGTTTGCCCAAATCTCTTTGAACTTCTTGATCTTCAGTTAGATTAGGAGTCTCTTCTGTCGACGTCTCTATTAATAAAAAAAAGCAGATGAGACCCAACGACATTAGGCATGAGAAGATTCCATTATTACTGAATACTGAAAATTCCATAACAGCATAAGAGCAGCCAGTAGGACAACAGAGGCAAGAGCAAATCCAATACTTAAGTCTTAATACATTATGGATGCAACTCACACGAATTGTTGCACTTCAGCGTGCGTGCATCGTGCGAGTGGTAGCAGAGAAGAACGGATCGGACGACGAACAGCAGGAGTGTGAGCAGCCGACTGTCGAGCAGGGATGACCGGAAATAAGGGAGGCGTGTGCAAGCAACCAAGAGGGAGGCGACACCGCAGCAGCAAGCCAGCCGTTGGGGCGGTGGTTGTTGGGTGGACGGTGCCAGTGGTGTTTGGTGTACTGGAGGGAGGCAGGCGGGCTAGTTCGACGAGAGAATCAATTAGGATTTAGGGCTGGGAGTGAGATAGATTTAGGAATTTAGAAATAAAAATTACTCCGTATATGATATATCATATTATGAATTATTATTAAAGTATGATATATTATATATTATATATATATATATATATATACATATAATAAAATTCGATCGGGTTGGGTGGACCTGAAACCCGAATTTGAAAACCCGCCACCCGACACAATTTTGAATCGGATGAAATTGGCCACCTGAAACCCGAACCAATCGTGCACCACCCGACCCGACCTAAAATCGTCAGTTTGAGTCGGTTTTTCGAGTTTGGTTCAGGTGATGCACACCCCTAGACCTCGGGTTAAAAGAACACCATCCGTACCAGAAAGTCGTGATCACTTCTAGTGATTTAAAGGCTGTGAAGTTGATGACAGAGAAGATAGTTGAAATACGATGACTAGAGAAAGACGATGGGTGGAGACTCTTCAAGAGTATCTATGGAGAATTGTCTGATGATCGGAAGAAATATACTGTTGTTAGAATAATTGAGTTTTGTGATGGGATATCATGGATGATCTATCAGGTAGCTAAGCACTTAAAAGACAGGGAGCATGAAAGCTCATAGAATCAATTGAAATGTAGTTTACAATCTGACTCTAAGTGTCTTCAATTGATTAGCCTTGGAGGGATGAACCAACTTTATACGAGAAAGTATGAAAAGTTGGAGACCGTTGCAAAAAAGTGCTTACTCTATGGGGATTATTTCCGAATCACCACAAAATTTGCAGAAACTGTCTGATAGAATGTTGGCCACTGAGGGTTTCTTGTATCAAGATGATTTAATAAAAAAGATTAGGCATGGAAGAGATTATGGGCAATCAATATTGGGCACTCTCGCATATGTGCACCTCTTGCAATGGTGCTCTAAGAAACTGTATGTCCACATGCCACTGCATTTCAGAAAAGTGGCTTTAACTCTAGATTATCCTGATATGGAAAATTCTGTAATTTGGGTGTCGTCGGATGATTTAGAGCTGAAGGAAGAAACCTGGACAAAAGTCACACGAATGTCATTGATTGACTGCCATACAAAATTGCCCAAAAGTCCAGTAAGCAGTAACATCTATACCCTGTTATTGCAATCTTTGAAGTTGCGGTTGAATGAACTCCCAGATATGTTCTTTCACCACATGAAGATTCTTCAATTGTTATATTTGAGTCGAACGGAAATAAGAGCATTGCCGAGCTCCATCATTAGTTTGTAGAGACTCAAAAGTTTGTATCTTAATGATTGCAATGAACTTGTGGCACTGCCGCCGGAAGCAGCTTCACTTGAGAAGCTTGAGTTCCTCGACATGAGTGAAACTTGGATTCCTTCATTGCCTCAAGAGATAAAACACATGTTGGATTTGAGGTGTTTGTGAGCTTCTCGTTGTAAAAACTCGAGTGGGAATGAAGTAAAGGGTTCAGAGTTGGTAATTCCTATTCACATAATTAGCTATCTGAAAAGGCTGGAAGAGTTCAGCATCAATTCTTCACTCACCTATGAAGGCGCGCACGATACAGTTGAAGAATTGGCGGAGGAATTGGCTACCTTGGAACATCTTAACACACTATGCTTCAACTTTCCAACTATGAGCAGCGTGGAGATATTTGTTCATCAGAGCATATCCTTGGCGAACAATGACACAAGTTGGGAAACACGTACTTTCAGGTCTTACAGAATATCTATTGGTTGTCAAGAAACCAACCGACACCCTTATGAATCACTATTGTCATGGTCACTAGCTGATAGACGTTTGAGATACTGCACAAATGAAAAGATTTCTCCAGCGTGTGAGAAATTGCTCGAGTAGGCCAGTGCTTTTGAATTAATCTGCCATGATAGCGTGGAGTGCTTGAGTCAATTTAACTTGTGCTCATTAAAAGCATGTGTGGTTGGAAGCTGCAATAAATTGAAATATTTTGTGGGAGGTGGAAATACAGTTGTTGGGGAGCAAAATCTTGTGCAAAGGTTGCCTCATAACCTGGAGATGCTTTGTTTAAATGAGCTTGAGTTGCTGGAGTGCATTTGCAGTGGAGCTGTTTCTTCTCAGACTTTTACAAACGTGACAACCATAATAATAAATGGTTGCCCCAAGTTGACAAAGATTCTTGATCATGCATTAGCTCACGCACTGCAAAGCCTAGAATATCTCAAAATAGAGAAGTGCTGCGAAACTTCAGAGGTTGTAGAGGTTCTTGAAGGGTCAGAGCAAGGAAGTCATCCTGGTATCCTAAAAAGATTGAAGACTATTGAGCTCTTAGACTTGCCCAAGCTGCAAGCCATTACTACAAGTCACTCCGTAAACTGGAAATCACTCAACTCCATCACTGTCAAAAAATGCAGGAATCTTAGAAATCTATCTTTGATTTAGAGCTGAAGGAAGAAACTTGGATCAGGGTTACACAAATATTATTGATTGGATGCAACACAAAATTGCTCAAATATGCAATGAGCTGCAACATCTGTACCCTACTAGTACAATCTTTGAAGCCCGTGGTTGAATGGACTCGCAAATATGTTTTTTCACCACATAACGATTCTTCAAAGCTTAGATTTAAGTCGCACAGAAATAAGAGCATTACCGAGATCTATTGTGTTAGGCAAATAAGATGACGAACCTATACTTCACTCAAAACCATGGTCAAAGCTGAAGGATTAAACCCCCCCTTTATATATACATCCACATAGCGGTGTGGATCCAATGTGGAACAAGCCCATATTATAAAAATTCATCCCTCTTACAAATCGGACGGAAGGGTGGGGCATAAACACCACGGCGGGGCCTCCTCGCCTCAGTATTCATGTTCGTGGCGGTTTTATTCCCTACCCCCTTTCCCGTGAAAGGTCAAGTCCACGTTCACCACACCAAATTATTATTGTTAGGCACATAAGGTGGGGAGCCCTACCCAAAATCATTATCAAAGGTAAATGATTGAACACCCCCCCCCCCCACTTGTATACCGATCCACATTGTGGTGTGGATCCGATGTGGGATAAGCCCACACCAACCGGACTGTATGTGCAAGTTACTTGATTATAAGGTCACATATGGTGCTCACATGTTTGATAATCCAATTTTGTTGTCTACCGAAGGGTTATAAATGAATGTAGATTGTGTTGTTTGCCCTCTTAGATATATTGCATTTATGTATTTTGACTTGTTTGTTGCATTCCTTGAGGGATGATAAATATATTGATTAATTGGTTGAACCAATAGGAAAATTGATAGATCCTAAAGAAACTCGATGCACATAGAGAAAGTGAAGAATACTCTTTGATGATTAGTGAAAAGTTTATTAGTTTCATAAAAAAACACACAAGAATCACAAAAAATAAACTCAGTTCAACGTTTGAGGAATCGATGATTACTGAACTCGGGAATTTAAAATCAAAGATATGGACACTCAACTTCCTTGTACTTGAAAATATCAATAGAGATATAAGCACCCTGAGCAAACGTGTTTGTAACGTTCTTGAAAGGGTGAAAGTGGATTTTATTACCCACAATAAGAGAGACTCAATTCAAGACAAATTGGATGATAAACATAATATTCTTGTCTTCACCACATGTGTTGAGAAGGTTATTAATTGTCTTTGAGAAAAAGAAAATACAGTTGGAATATTTGGCCCTATCGGAGTGGGAAAATGACTGTGCTGCGAAATTTGTACAATCAGTTGAATAAATATAAATCCTTCTTTCCCAATGACAGATGTTTCCAGTTTGAGTATGTCATTTTCACCTAATATCGAGCAAAGTTGGAGACGAGCGAAAAGATTGTTGAGAAGTAACAAAATATGATCTTGTGACAACTAATCATAGATCGTGAGGATGGAACGAGTATACATAAGAATGAAAATGTAATTTTTGCATTTTTTTCATACCAAAAAACATATACTTGTCATGGATTTTCATTGAATTCGACCTCATATCTACAAAAATACACCACTACAAGTGCAATACTCTCCTAGAGTGATTCATGCAATAAAAATAACTAAAATAAACGAAAATGCAATTAAAAACAAAGATAAATCCAACCAATAATGAGTGAAAATATGAACTCATCATATACTCATGCATATTGTGGTGTAAATCCAATGTAGGACAAGCCCACACTATATCAATACATTCCACTTTGAACCTAGACGTCTACGGACGAGAAAGGGGCCTCACCACTCCCTCAGTATTCATGCCCCAACGGGTTCTAATCCCCAATGGTTCTACTCCCCACCCCCTTTCCCGTGGAAGGTCCAAACCACGTTCATCGCATCAAATTTCTAGGCACATAAGGCGGAGATTCCTAACTTCACCCAAAATCATGGTCAAATGTGAATTAATTGACCCTCCACTTATATGCACATCCACATTGTGGGGTGGATTCGATGTGGGATAAGCCCACACCATAAAAATTCATTCCCCTGTCAAACCAAACGTCCACGAACGGGAGAGCGGGGACTCCCCACCACTACGGGGCCTCTTCTCCCCCTCGGCATTCATGCCCCCGACGGATTCTAGTCCCTGATGGGTCTACTCCCCATCCTCTTTCCCGTGGAAGGTGCAGTCCACATCTACTGCACCAAATGATTAGGTACATAAGTTGGGGAGCCCTAACTTCACCCAAAATTATAGTCAAATGTGAAGGATTGATCCCCCACTTATATACTCATCCATATTCTAGTGTGGATCCGATGTGGGACAAGCCCACACTATAACACAACATTAGTTTGTTAGGACTCAAAAGTTTGTATCTAAATAATTGCAATGAACTTGTGGCACTGCCGTTTGGCTTAGGAAGCTTGGGTTCCTCAACATCAGTAAACCTTTGATGCCTTCATTCCCTCAAGAGATTAAGCATATGTTGGATTTGAGGTTTTTGCGAGCTTCTCGTTGTACAAACTCAAGTGGGAATGAAGTAAATAGTTCGGAGCTGGTAATTCTAGTTCACGTAATCAGACATCTGAAAAAACTAGAAGAGTTGAGCATCAATACTTCATTCATCTATCAAGGCGCGGATGATATAGCTCAAGAATTGGCATAGGAATTGGCTACCTTGGAACATCTAAGCACACTAAACTTCAACTTTCCAACTCTGAGCAACGTGGAGAAAATTTGTTTATCAGAACATAAGCTTGGCGAACACACACATAAGTTGGGAACTATGTACTTTCCGATCCTACAGATTATCCAATCGTTGTCAAAATGAATCAGTATTTTCATATACTTTCTGATCCTAAAGAATATCCATTGGTTATCAAGAAACTAACCAACACCCTTATGAATTAGCATTTCCAAGGTCACTATCGGATAGATACTTGAAATGCTCCACAAATGAGAATTTTTTTTTTCAATCATGTGTGAAATTGACGGAGCTGGCTAGTGCTTTTGAATTAATGTGTCGTGATGATGTGAAGAACTTAAGTCAATTTAACTCGTACTCACTAAAAACTTGTGTCGTTGGAAGATGAAACAAATTAAAGTATTTTGTGGGCAGAAACACATCCGTTGAAGAGCAGAATCTTGTACAAAGATTGCCTCAAAACTTGGAGATATTTCATTTATATGACCTCGAGTGGCTGCAGAGCATTTGCAGTGGAGCTGGGTCATGAACTCCAGTTTCAATTTTTTAAGAACTTCACAAGCCTGTGCGTTCGGCTTGCTTGTATTCTTGTTAAGATTTTCAAGCACAAAAGAGTTGAGTATCCATATCCTAAACCCCTCTCTCTCCCCTTATCTCTCACTCTCTCAACAAAGCAAAGAAGACAAAACAATTAGGGCAAAACAATCAATCGGGTCGCGGGTCGAATCCAGGTCAAGAGAAATAAGTTGGGCACAAAATCTGTGTAAGACCGATGCTAACGACGACCTAGTTGCTGCCAAATATGAAAAATGGAATAAAATTGAAGGAACCTAATCACAGTTGCATTGCAATTGAATCCAACCTTTAATGGCCCCACCACATTTTTTTTTTGTTTTTAACTAATCATACTGTGACATGTGTATTATTTAAGTTTTTTTGGAGATTAATAATAAAAGTGAATATATTTTATATAATAACATAAAAATATATCAAAATTCATAATTTTTTATTCTCTACTAATAGAGATTAATTTTAATATATATATATATTTTAGTATTAAATTAATATATATGTACTACATCATATTGTATTAATATTCACCATTCATAAAAAATAATCAATTCGAACCATCCGTAGAAAGCACAATCTATGTCAATTTGTTATCCACCATTCATCAAAAGCAATCAATTTCAGTCGTTCATAGAAAGCACAATCCATGTCAATTTATTATCACACATATATCAAGATCAATTATTTTCTTCTATAAATAGAATTCACATTTCATAACAATAAGTCACGACAATCAAGACCTTCTCCTTATCCAAATTATCATTTCGACCCATACCTTTTGCATTTTCAAAAAAATGTCATCAAGTGCTAATATTGTGGTTGGATGGTCGAGTGATTACTGGTAAAGTATTTAAAATTATTGTGGTTAGATTGAGATGATATTGATGATGTGGAATAAAAAAATTAATTAATTAAATATTAAAGTGATTGTGTGAATGAAATGCAATATTGTTATCAGTGATAGTTTAGATAAGAAATCACAAATGGCCAACTCAATTATACATCACAAAGGAGATGCAGGCGCTGCTCGTTCTCTCCCACAACTCCAATGGGAATGAGAATGAGGTGAAACTGATTCAGATTGGTGCAGGTCACAATCGATAAATGGGCTGCGAGAGATGGATATTGGGTAAAAGGATTTGGGCAACAAAATATTCTTGAAATTCTCCATCGCCATTGAAATTGCTGGTCTTTTTTTCACGAAAATATTAAATGGTAATATTCCATCCGTCTCGCTAAATTAGTCTATTTTTCTATTTTCGTTTGTCTTGTCAGATTATTCCCCTTTCTTAAAATGGGAAAAAATTTCCTCACGTCAATAAAATATTAATTTTACTACACTCACAAACATTAGTTATCGTGCCGAAACCAAAATAGACTAATATAATGGGACGGAGAGAGTAGTTTGGATTGACTATATTTTTTAATTTTAGTTATTTTATTTTTATTAAGGAGAGAGTAGTTTGGATTGATTATATACTCTAACTGATTATAACCAACTCTATTTAGTATCTATAAAACTAAACTAAAACATAGAAAGCAAGAATAATGAAATAGAGAAGATAAAAAATTGATAAATAGGATTTCGATTAACACTTTTATTTTTCCAATATATATAAAAAAAATGTTATAAAATTAAAGTCAAAAGTTGAAGGGCAAGAAATGTGTTAGACAATAAAGTGGATAAGGGGTTTAAAAAGTAAATGCGAAGATTAGAATTATGGAGCTCTTTTTATTGCTTTTGGATTGGTTAAATAATATACTTTGCTCCTTATCCATATATTCATTAGATACCTAATTATTTATCATTATTTACTCTTTCACATGCCTTATATTTCTCCAATTATAATATTAAATTGACAATGGAAATATTTCGATTTTGAATTCACAAACTCTCGCTTCAAATTTTATGATGATTAATTTTAATTCATAAATTTATGAATTAAGCTTTAAATTTATCAAATTACAAATTATTTAAAATCCCATTAAAAACAAACAAATAAATAATTCACGAGTTAAAGCTCACCTAAAGCCGTGCACCTCTCCACATAATAATCTTCCCCACTCACCCTTGAGAAACACAAAATAAAAACTCTGGCCCCCTCCTTCGCTTCTCGGCGTCGCTCTCCCCCAAAACCACGCAGTAACGGTTCACCGCCGTTCCGTGGCGTAGCCATTTCTTCGTGCGGTGGTGGAGATCAAAGTCTTAGCTAGTCTCTGTGGTGCTCAACGAAACTGTCATCTCTTATCCATTGGTCCAGACCTCTGGTACCAGTTTAGTGCTGCAGAATCCTTTTAACGCTTGTGTTTGGTTTTATAATTGAGGATATTTGTTGCTTGTGTGATCAAAGTGAGCTATGCGCCTTTGTTTTATTTTGAATAGAATATGCATTTTTAGATATGGTTGATAGATTTCGTGAATTGTCGGAGGTTCCCCTTTTCTTCTCCCATCTCCTTTTGAGCAGTATTACGTTCCATCGCAATGTTAAGGCTCTGCTTCAGTTGTCGAAGAGCTTTTCCTATTTATTTTGATTTCCAAAACATACATTTATGTTGATTCCGGAACTCGTTGAAGTTGAGGTCCGGATTAGACGAGAGAGGAAGCATTTAATTGATTTGATGATGTGAGAAGACATGTTGGTGCCAAATGTGAAGAATGCCTATTTCACGTACTAGATATTAATAAATTTGCATTTCAGTTTTAGGTCCTAATTATGCTTAATTCTCAATTTAGCTGGTAGGAATGTTAAGTTAGATATTTAGGATAAGAATCAACTGGATTCTACGGTTTTGTACCTTTCTAATTTCTTGGCCTTTGGGCTAAGATTAAGCGTAGCTGGAATCTGCTGTGGTTTTATCTTTTATGTTCTGTTTGGATCTTGGTTTTGTTTTTAAAATGATTGACTAGCACGCATGGATACGGGAGTTTTTTATAGTTAGAATGATAAATATATGAGATATTGAGATGTGTTGTTGGATGAAAACAAAGTTTCATGGTTTGTAGAGTTTTCTGTTGTTGAAATAGAAATCTCAAACAGAATCTAGGAAATGCAAGAGGTTATTGACAAATGGAAAGCTGTATTTGGACTTTGGAAGTAAAATATAGACACTACAGAATAATTCTTCCTTGGTTAATTTGATATTTATACGAACTTTATGCTTGCAAGCTCATGATGCTTTTTTTCTTCTTATTATATTATTATTTTTTTCAAGCGTTTTGGCCATTTCGGTTTGAGTGCTGAACTTGACCTTATAAATATTTATCTATGGCAGGGTTTCAAGATGATTGGATCGTTACTCATTAGAGGACTCGTGTACGAGCCATGTGCATGCTTTAACACCATTAGAAACTTTATCACGGTTTCCATTGCATGTGTTTCTCAGTTTCTAAACTTCTTGCAGGCTGATATTTGGCTACATTTATCCTGCATATGAATGCTTTAAAACTGTGGAGATGAATAAGCCTGATATTGACCAGCTTCGCTTTTGGTGCCAGTATTGGTATATTTATATATACTTATCATTGTGTTTGGTTCACCTTCTGGATAATTTCTTTATAATTTCAAGATCATTGATTCATCTTTCACTTTCAGGATTTTGGTGGCTGGATTGACAGTGTGTGAAAGGATTGGTGATATGTTCATTGGCTGGTAACTGTAATACCTTGGGATGCTAACAAGTTAATTGCTTTTTACTAATTATTTTGCTGAACTTCCATAAATATTTATGAAGGGTTCCAATGTATGGTGAAGCTAAGTTGGCCTTCTTCATATACTTATGGTTTCCTAAAACTAAGGTGAGCAATCTTCCTTAGGTAATCGTTGTCAATTTAAATTGGTATATAAATTGTGCATTCTTGTCATATGTTTCCTTCACTAAACTGATTTCAGGGAACTACGTATGTTTATGAAGCCTTCTTTAGACCCTATGTTGCTATGCATGAGCCAGAAATTGATCGTAATCTGTTAGAACTGAGGATACGAGCTGGAGATGTGGCTGCTTCGTACTGGCAGAAGGTTGCAATCTACAGTCAGACTAGAGTTTTTGACATTTTGCAGTATATTGCTTCGCAGTCTACTCCGCCTCGATCTGCTCAGGTTTGTACTGGAATAATTATTGGTGAAATGTAGAATTGTTGTTAAATGCTTTGGTTCTGAATCATTTAACTTATATGTTTAACCCATAAAGTTCCCTGTTTGCGGTTCTGAATCATGAGGCCAAATTTAGTTCGTGGATGAATGTTTGGATCAAGTTTTGTTAAAAAATGGAACACTCAATTCTTCATATTTGTCTATAAACACCAGGATCTGTGCGAAATTTCAATTGAGCTGAGACTGTAGAAAAGTTCACGTATTCAGTTGTTATGAGATGGACATCATAATTATTTCTTGTTTGTGTTGACAATATTTCATCCAATGGTCATGCTAGTAATTTTATCTTGGAGTTTCATCGATTCAAGACCCGAAAGATTAATTCTTGATTCAGGACATGAAAGATCACAAAAATTTTCAATTCAGGACCCAAAAGATCATACAATTCTCAATTTAGGACCTCGATATCAGGTACTGGATTGAGAATTGTTTGATCTTTCGGGTCCTGGATTGACATATTATCTTTCGAATCCTGAATTAAACTATCTTTTGGGTCTTGAATCAGCAATTCTCCTGTTATTGTTTCTCTCTCTTTGATTTGTTATTTACTAATCATTCAGTATCTAGAGTTCTATATATCTTTCCAACTTTACTCTGAACTCCTTAAAGAGTCTTCAACATAACCTCTTAAACCCTTTTGTTCGGCTTAGACCAAAACTATAGTAGCTCACACTTTCTTAACATTGCAGAAATCTGGAGTGCCATCAGCTCGCAGATCGGCTGTCACGACACAGTCGCATGATGGACAACCCTCTTCTCCTGCTTCGGACGCTTCTCCAAGTGAGCAGCAAGAGGAAACAACAGAAGAAGAAGCTCAACCTGCCCCAACAACCTCGAGTGAACAAAAGACAACACCAACAGTTCCTCTCACGGAGACAACAAAACCTTCGACTTCCATTGAAGTGCAGGTAATGCAAGTTGATTCAGTCCCTCCAGCAGCAAAGGTAACCCCTCAACCTCCTCCGCAAGAAGTAATCATGGAAGAACCCGTAAGAATGACACGACTTAGGTCTAAGAGAACACAACCACCACCATCAGATCACTGAGACGAGGAATGGATATTCAACATGTTATTTAAGTTGATGATGCTAATGTACATTCTGTTACTTTCAACATATGATATAGTCCCATATTTCAGTCAAAATGAAAAAATCAATTTAGTTTAATAATTTGGTCGAGTTTCACGATGCCATTAACTGAGAAAATGATAGCGTAGGGGAAGCATATCATTCTTTTCTTTTGTATTCGAAATTTCTTTTTGTCAATGCTTTACAGATCATTCTCTTTTGTGCTCTTTATTTTATTGAATTAGCCATATTGAAGTTGTTTCAATGATAAGTTATTAATGGATGGACTCATAAGAAATGAGAAAAAGTGTGTTTTTATACATATGTATATGTATATGTATATATATATATATATATATAGGGAGTGAATTTTGAATCTTATATTAAAAGTTAATAAGAAGAAATTTACACCATTTATTTTTAAATGGTTGAGAATTTCTTTTTCCTTTTTGAAATTTTATGTTTAATTGCTTTATAAGCAATTAAGCATAAATAAAATTAGGCTTGATTTTTCAATCATTCTTATTAGGATAATTCTATACATAGTTACCATATTTCTATTTGTTGCTACTTTTTTTTTCAATTAAAATAAAAACATTTTCAATGGACAATTCCATCCCTATAGCATTAAATTTTGATAAACATATAACAACTCTTTCTTCTCTTTTATTTTTCGTCCACCTTTTGATATTATTTACCCCAGCATTATCTAGCTTGTTTCAAATCTATTAATTTTAAGTTTTTTACCCAGTTAATTTGTAAATTTGCAGACTTTTCAAATTTAATATTTTGGCCATAAGTGCATCCAAATGCATTCTTGAATCTGAATAAAACCTGAGGACTTGAATCGACAATTCAAAATTACTAGATATGTGTTGAGAATAAATTACATTATCATAATTTTTCATATTTACATATTTTCTTAAATTTCTAAAGGAGAAATATTAACTGTTTAGCATATCATAAAAAATTTAAAAAAAATTACAGAAAAAGAAAAGAAGAAAACTTCATATGCAATATGGATGAAGCAAAGTAAAAGGGCTTTATTTGTTAGTATAAAAAATGAGGGCTATGAAGTAAAATAGGAGCTGTGAATAAAATTACTCTTTTTATTAATACTATCAATTCAATGGGTGGAATATATTTATATTTAACTTAACTTTTAATTTTAATACTAGATTACATTTAAATACATACTATATATATGCATTTTTTATTAATATAATTTCACAAAGTTTTTATTTAAACATTTACTAAAGAAAACATTGACCATCGAGATAAATACAATTGAGATGTAATTAAATAAATAAAAATGGCAAATGAAACATAAACTATAACGAACATTTAGTAATAAACTAATAATTAGGCATTGATTGCCAGAGATAATATACATGAAGGGCTTATTATGAAAACTCGATCCTTATTTTCTACCTAATAAAACCACAATAATTATAGCCAAGCTGTGAGATAATAAAATATCTCCCACCAAATTATTTTCCAGATTCATAAATCCATTTCGATCTGGTAAATGAAATATATAAAGAACTAATGTACAGACCTATTCTTCTGTAGTTTGTTCAGTCCGATCTGTCCGCGGTTAACTCCATAAATCCGAAACGCTTGCCGTATGATCTGATCTCAACCAGTAGTCATAATCAATCTGCAATTAACACACAAAAAAAAAAAAAAAAAAGCCCTTTTAGCAACAAGGAAGGACTCACTGGCTGAAGCCATTTGATGAACTTACACCAGCATCAATGGGGACTATTTTCTGGAACACGTATGATTTCGTGCTCGCTGATGTGTCAGGACTCGTGTACATATCAGCTTCATCAACTGCACTGCTACTAGTCCAGGCCATTGCATCCATCAACTTGCAACGCTTTGCTGAGATATCTCTGCTTTTCTGCTCTTTTTTGCTGAGATTTTTTCACAAATTGGATGTTTTGCAGTGAACAAAGATGGATTCTCATCGAAATAGATTTTAAAACTAATGCCTTAATTTCTCAAACTCTTGCAATTAGTACCTTAGGAGATAAACACTGATTGGTCCAGTTGTGCTTCTTACAGTTAGTTTATGCTGCTTTTGACAAAAACCAAGATCCTGGGGGAATGGTAGGAATAAGAAACATTTAGTGTGAGCCAATTTGTGAACTGGGACCATCAAAACACCAACCTCATCAGGATCCGGCACTTCCAAAAAGCTTGCACGTGGAGCTTGAATGGCAAAAACAGCCTGATTCTGTTAAAATCTCACAAGAAAATGCGTAGTCAGGGGAATATTTGAGTTGGGAAATGAAAAAAATCTTAGGTCATGAGTTAACCCTCATCTGCGGAAGGCTCATAATATCTTCCTCGGTCAGAAAAAGATTCCTGCATAAATCCAGATTTACAAATAGAATAAATATCAAATTTCACTACTAATATACAGAAAAATCAAGAAGGGAATAGCTGCATTACTTCTGGAAGTCCTGATTAGAGGTTAGTCTTCTAATGTCCTCTAATTTGTCCCTGTGTAAAGCTCGGCGTTAGCAAAGCACCTTTAAGATATAAGATTGCAAGAGATCTGTTCTCCCTTTCAGTTAGCCAAACCTTATGCGGTTATCAAGTGCTTGATCTTCTGCATGCAAACTATCAACCTCAGCCTGTCATGACAATAATCTGTCACTGGTAAGAAAGAAACTTGAATACAAAATTCACACACACACACACACATTTACACAATTAAATGATGTTAGATTATATGACCAAGTACTATCCAATCTGTTATATAATTTTGTTTACCTACAAAAATACATTAATTAACCTTTCTAACATTGGCAGTTCAGAGCGTGAAGAGAAGGCTCGTGTACAAAAATAGCCATACAAAGAATAATACAAAAATAGAATAATAATGGCCACCAACTAAATTTAATATAATTGTACCTTCAAGTGAAAGGCTTCGTCCTCATGCTCTCTAGGACCAAATCCTCTGCCACAAAAAAGCCAACATGGTTTACACGAAGAAACAATGTGTGAAATGTAGTCAAGAAAGATAACAGTAGCATACTTCCAACGAATGTGGTTCTTGGCTGTTTTCTCTATCAAACCAATCCCTTCAAGAACATTCGTAATATCATAAATTCTCCTCTTCTGGACCTGCACATTGGCAAAACACAACCATCGCAATTAATGCATTACTTAAAGTGAGTCACCTAGTAGGTAAGTGATGGAATTGAATCATACAAGCACTGACCTAATAAAATGCCAATACCTGCAAAATATCTGCTGTTCTGTTAAGATCGAGAGTACCATCTTTAGCCTCCTGGATCAGTTTAATAAATTTCTTTGTCAATAGGCCTGCAAAGATAAAAGATTGGTATATCAATGTCTAATTACTAGTTGAAGCTAAGATTTTGTTCCAAAAAGTGCATATGAATATAGGGTTAATAACAAAATATTAAAGAAGGCTAACCTAAAGAACTGTCATACCGGCAGCCATTTAAATTAAATTTGTTATCAGCCTCTGCAAGTAAAAGGATACAGTAAGCTATTAATCAATGATCAAATTATACATATACGGACCACATAAGTTTACATTACCTAACTTTGCCTCCTGAGCAACAGATTTTGCAGTTTTTGAAGATTTAGGTTTACTAATACGTATAGCACCCATGTAAGATGAAGGTCCAAGTGAAAATTTGCCCACTACCTCTTCCTGTTTAGGCAGTAGGATACTCGCATTTCCACTAATCTTACTGCCAACTCCATTTGGCTGCTTCAAGAACAGTTAAAAGCTTAAAAGACTTCACATTATATTATAGTTATTTGATGAGTGGTGAACAGAATGTTATACAAAAGCTATGAAGATTGTATACACCACAGCAAGCAAGTAAAACTACCTTTTGAGTGCTACTATAACTCGATAAAAACTTTATAAGTTGAATCGTCAGACTAATCACCCTTAGACATGCAAAGACTCCTCGATGGCTGAGGCAATATGAGTATATGAAGTACATTTTAAAGATGACACTGATTATGGTTCATGCTTCTCATGCAACAACATGGTCAGAATCAGTATGTAGAAGTTGCAGTAGAAAACAAGAAAAGAGTGTGAATGGCATTAAATGATCATCCTTGCACAGTATTAATTTAGTATGGTGCCAAATATAACATTATATAGCATACATGTTGTAAAGACATCTCATAAAGAGCAAAGCATCTCACCATGTCAAACAACTGAACCAAAAAGGCCAGAAGGGTCATCAAATCATGCATCTTACTAGCCTTAGTGCCACAATTTAGCCTAATAAGCAGGGTGATTAGTTTACTAAGTCCATGTCGGAAAAACATCCAAACATTTACCAAAAGGAAGGCTTTGTAAGCAAAAAAAAAAAAAAAAAAAAAAAAAACTTCGTATGGCAAAAAAAGAAACATCAAACATTTATTGTCAAATCTATTTATGTCAAGAACTATGTCACTATTCAAACAAAAGGCTCATTCGCCATGCGTGATATGTAACAACACAAGCAGTGGTTCAAATGCATTTCATCAGGCATAAAACAAATAATACAAAATCAACTGCCACAAATCCGAAATCAAGGACAGCAAGAAAACAAACACACGTATTAAAGCAGCAACTCCAGCGTCAAAAAAAATCAATTAAACAAAGCACTACATTCTTCCCCAACGGTGGGAGCGGGAAGCCGGATCGTTGAGCGATCGTTGATTCATCGCTGCATCCAGGAACAACCTTATCAGAGCTGAGATTTTTCATGTTGGTGGTTGCGAAGGCTGGCGGCGGAATAAATGGAGGCGGCGCATGGCGGAGCGACAGCTTCTCGAAATGCAATGCAGAGAGAGGTAGATTTAGACTAAGACTGAGGTCCAAATTGTCCGACATATAATCAGATTGAATTCCGAGAGACGAAGAAATCAACCGCAACACGAATCTCCAAACCAGAAAGAGAGGATTTGTAACAGTTGGGGGAAGAAAACGAGGTTTTGGGCGGGGGGGTTTTTGGAAGGAAAAACAGCGGGAGTGGAGGCGGTGAATGAGTTCGAATATTCACCCGGCCCAAAACTCCTGCCTCTTAATTAGCCTAATATTATTATTTACACCACTATTTAATACTGTCCCGATTATTTGGTTCATATTTTCTTTTCGGGATGTTCGATTTATATGGTCCATTATCTAAATTTAGTATTTTTTTTTCATGTGTTTACAAATTTAGCCTTATAAATTGAACATAATTAATAGAATTATTATTAATAGTTATTGCTAAATAAGGGTAATTCAGAATATTCATTCAAATATTTAATATATTCATAAATGAGTTTTAACATTCGTGCAAGTTAAAACAGAACCAAATAAATGAGACGAAGGGAGTAATTATTAGTCAGTCCCATTTATTTAGTTTTTTTTTTTCAAAATGGTAAATTTTTTTACACTCACTAAAAAATTATTAATTTCATTACACTCATAAGCATTGGTTATCTATAATGACGGAAGGAGTATTTGATAAAAAAAATTCTTGTAATATACAATTACTCATGAATGACTATATTAAATGTAATATTATAAAATTGATAGATTAATTATTATTTTAAATAAGAGTAATGTTGAAAAATTGTTTAAATATTAAATTATTTTCGACAAACGTGCATGATCAAACTTGACTATATAATCGAAACGGATGAAGTATTAATTATACCCTATTTTTATTTGGGTGATTATGAAAAAATAGAATTATACACTATAATATTTAATTATATCAATTAAAAAGTCCTTCGAGAAAAAATTCATAACATGTATTCATTATTGAATAATATTATAATATTTGATTTTGTCAATTAAAAATAACCTCCCTTGCTAAATTAAGTGTCAATTTTTTATGAGTCATTTGTTAAATATATAATCATGTCATGTATATGTATGTATGGCCACATATGATCTAATGAAGCAAAATTTTAACACCGTTAGTGCTTACAGGTGTCTTTAATTGACATACGTAAACATTAGAATATAATTCAGTGTTGGAGAAACATTGAAGTATTTTTTATAGTATAAATAATTTTTAATTTACAAAATCAAATATTATTATATAATTCATAGATAGAGTATTTTTCATAATTGATCAATAGAATAGAGTATAATTGATAATTTTCTCTTAAATAATACTTCTTCTGTCCCGGTCAAATTGTTCTCATTTGATCGGATATAATAATTAAAGTATGTGAGTGGTAGTGAGATTAATATTTTATTGATGAGCGTGAAAATTTTGTTATTTTAATAAAGTGGATTAATATTTTAGGACTGATGAAAAAAAAATATGAATAATTTACTCGGGGCGGAGGAGTACGTAATATTAATATAAAGTAAAATTGATGAATAATAGAGTACCAAAATAACCCTCCCCCACCCCACAATTTCTTTACATTTTTTGGATCCCTCGCTCCATTAAAGAATCTTCGTCTCCCAGCATCCAGCACTGGTTTTCATGGCGCTCCTAACTCTGTCACCGGAGCAATCGCACCAGCTCAAGAAACATGCTCCCAACTCCAACCGCAAGAAAAAGCCGCCGCCATCATCATGGTATCAATTCAAGAACTTTCTCACCTGCAAGCAAATCGAAGGCAACAAAATCCACGACCCTTCCAGAAACATCTACGCCAACGCCAAAGTCGTTCACCGCGCCGACAACTCGCCTGAGAGCAGCACCGCCGCCGCCCACGAAACCAGGAAGCCGCTGCGCTCAGTCCACTCCGCTGCCGGCGGCATCCAGCTCAGGAAGCTTTCCGGCTGTTACGAGTGTCATGCCATTGTTGATCCCAGCAAGTATATATATACAATTTCGAATAAAAACGACGGAATTAAAAACTTAAAATATAGGGAAGTTCTTGGGTTAGGCAGGCCTAAACGATTTAGGCGGGTTTTATCCATTAACCCAAGCTTTAAGCGGGTTTTATCCATTAACCCAAGCCCAAACCCATATAATATACCCTATTTGGGATGGGTGAACCCATTTGGGTAGGATAAAACCCGCCTAAACCGTTTAGGCCTGCCTAACGCAAGTTTTTGCCTAAAATATATGAAAATTCATCGCAGGTATCCACTGCCAAGAACAAGAATGCGTGCTTGCTCTGAATGTGGTGAGGTTTTTCCAAAACTCGAAAGCTTGGAACATCATCAAGCAGTGAGGCATGCAGGTAAGAAATCTGTTCATATTTTTTCATCTGAGATCAGTTCTTACAGCTAGATTTCTGAAAAATGATGGCCATGAACAGTGTCGGAGCTTGCGCAGGAGGATTCGAGCCGCAGCATAGTGGAGATAATATTCAAATCGAGCTGGCTCAAAAACGACAACCCCATCTGCAAGATCGAGCGTATACTCAAAGTCCACAACACGCAGCGCACCATCCAAAGATTCGAGGATGTGAAGATTTGAGATGAAAAACTCTTTAAGCAACAAAAAATGGTTTATTCATTGTCAGTACAACTCAAGACCGTAACTGCAGCTCAATATACTATATATACAGTGATGGAGAAGACTCTAGAGAGGACTGAACTCTAACTACTTTCATAACAGACTCAACAACTAGCTATTAGAGTTTTGTTTTTCTTCTGCATGTAACTGTTATTCCTCACGCACGTAGACTTCTAGAAGGATCCCATCACTTGTTTTGTACACGTGTATTGCTGACTTGTACTATCCTTAACATCCCCCCCCTCAAGCTGGATCTCCCAAAGATGCAGCTTGGACAAAAGAAGGTTGAACACATGAACTGGAACTGCCTTGGTAAAAAAATCAGCAATCTGCGAGGAAGATGAAATATGCGTGGGGATGATCAGCCCGGATTTGAAAGAATTTCGCACAACATGGCAGTCAATTTCGATATGCTTGGTCTTCTCATGAAATACAGCATTCTCAGTAATATGTATAGCTGCTTTATTATCACAAAATAGGCGAACAGGAAGCTGAACAGGACACTTAAAATCATGAAGCATAAACGTTAACCATTGGAGTTCATGAACTGCGGCGGCCATTGCTCTATATTCAGCCTCAGCAGTGCTACATGCAATGGTGGGCTGTTTCTTTGATTTCCATGATAAGAGACAATCACCCAGAAAGATACAAAAACCAGACAACGACTTCCGAGATGACTTGCAAGCACCCCAATCAGAGTCAGAGAACACTTGCAGCTGCATGGAGTTGGATGAAGAGTAAAATATACCTCTGGATGGAGAAGTAGAAAGATATCGAAGCACATGAATGGCAGCCTGCCAATGAGGTTGCCAAGGAGAGTGCACAAACTGACTTAATTGTTGGACAGCGTAGGTGAGATCTGGCCGTGTATAATTCAGATATAATAACCTACCAACCAGCCTTCTGTATTGCATAGGATCATCGAGCAAAGGAGCTGAAATGTCATCTTCAGCAAGAAACCTTAAACCGGGAGGAAAAGGAGTTGAGGAAGGAGAACAATCAAGCATATTCATATCCTTTAAGATATCTGTGGCATATTTGGATTGTGAAATAAAAATGCCAGCATCCGAACGAGTAAATTCCATACCCAAGAAATACTTGACAGCACCAAGATCCTTGATGGTAAATAGAGAGTGGAGATGTGCTTTAACCTGCTCAATTAGAGAAACACTCGAACCAGTAATTAAGACATCATCAACATAGACAATGAGGAATATAGAATCAGTAGCCGTGTGATAGGTGAACAAACAATGATCATGTTGAGATTGTGCAAAACCATATCCCAACAATTTGGTAGTGAGCTCAGAATTCCACTCCCGAGAAGCCTGTTTCAAGCCATATAAGGACTTTTTGAGTTTGCAAACTTCACCAGATTTAACCTTTGTATAGCCAGGGGGAGGTAACATATATATGACATCAGAAAGATGACCATGAAGAAAAGCATTGTTAACATCAACTTGATGAATAGGCCAAGAATGAACAGCAGCAATAGCAACTAGTAGTCTGATAGTTACCACCTTAGTGACAGGAGAAAACACATCTGTAAAGTCCTCACCTTCAACTTGAGTAAAACCTTTAGCAACTAACCGAGCCTTGTAACGCTCTATTGATCCATCAGAGTTACACTTTATCTTATAAACCCACTTACAACCAACCGGTTTCTTCCCTTCAGGTAAAGTGGTGATCTCCCAAGTGTGGTTCTTTTCAAGTGCTTCAATTTCTGCTGTCATAGCTTCCTGCCACTTGTAGTTAGTCCGAGCTTGATTATATGTAGTAGGTTCATGAAAAGTAGATAGTAAAGCAACCGAGTCAGCAAAAGAAGTAGCCAAAGAACAACTAATGGTTGGAGGGGAATCTAAACAAGAAAGAGTGGTAGTGTAATCTCTTAACCAAGATGGAGGATGTCTGGAACGTGTGCTGTGTCTGAAATTATTCTGAGTGGCAGAGATAGAGGAAGACTGTATAGGAGAATTATTTTGAGTGGCAGAGATAGAGGAAGACTGTATAGGAGAATGTGTATCATTTGAGTGAGAAGGTATAGATGCAGATGAAGTAGGAACAGTATTGAGTATAGGGGACTCATCATCATCAGAATAAGGAGCAATATATGTGGGAAGAATGGGAATATCTGAACCATCTTGAATGCTGGGAAACAGTTGTTCATGAAATATCACATCTCTAGACACGACAACCCGATTAAGTTCAGGAACAAACACTTTATACCCTTTTTGAGAAGTAGGATAACCTATGAAAACCCCCGAATATGACTTACTATCAAACTTATCAATGGTGTGTGATTTAATCAAAGCATAAGCTGAACAACCAAATGTCTTGAGAGAGGAATAATCAGGAATTTTATTATGCAGAATAGAATAAGGACATTGCCATCTTAATATAGGAGTTGGTAGTCGGTTAATGAGATGAGTGGCAGTAAGCACGGCATCACTCCAAAATGATTTTGGGAGTTTGGACTGTAACAAAATAGCACGGGCAACTTGTAATAAGTGTCTATGTTTGCGCTCAACAACCCCATTCTGCTGAGGGGTGTATGGACAGGATTTGTGATGCAATATACCTAAAGCAGTGAACAAGGATTGACAGGTTTCATTGATGAATTCTGAGCCATTATCAGAACGGATAATTTTGACAGTTTTCTGGTATTGTGTATGGATGTAACGAATGAAGGATTTGAGAGTGTGATGGACTTGAGACTTGTGAGACAATAGGATAGTCCATGTACAACGGCTAAAATCATCAACAATGGTGAGAAAAAATCGAGAACCAGACCTAGAGATGATGCGGTAAGGTCCCCAAATATCAATGTGAAGAAGTTCAAAACACTCAGTGCTTTTAATATGGCTGTGAGGAAAGGGTTCACAATGTTGTTTGGACTTGACACAAATTTCACATTGCATAATTTCTTTATCATGTGGAACTGTAATACAGGACTTGAGATGAGAAAAAACTTTATTGGATGGATGCCCTAATCTAGAATGCCACATGGCTACATCGATAGAGAGATTACAAGAGACAAAGGCTGAATTAGAGAGACAATGAGAAGCATATCTAGTTTGAGCATCTTGTATGGTTGAGGGCTGAAACGAAGTGGAGTTGATGATGTAGAGGTTCTTTATCAGGTGCCCCACAGCAAGGATGGTTTGGGTACTAAGGTCCTGTAACAGACAACAGGAAGCAAAGAAACTGAAACATAACTGTGAATCATTGGAAGCTTTATGCACAGATAACAAATTGAATTTGAATGAAGGAATGTAGAGAACTGAGGATAGAGTAAGTGAAGGAGATAAGACAGATTTACCAGTGTGTGATACATGGCGCACACTTCCATCGGGCAGACAAACCGGTATAGGAGAAGATGTGGGAGTATGAGAGACTAAAAAATCGAGGGAGGTACACATATGACTAGTTGCTCCTGTATCTACAATCCAAGACCCTACTTCTATGTATTTATCAAGCAGGGAACTAAAACAAGTAGAAAGAGTGGTACCTGCAAACTCTGGAAGTAATGCAACATTGACAAAGTCAGCAGCGGAAGATGTAGAATTGGGAGCTATATCAGCTTCGGATGTCGCCATGGAATAAGAACCAGGATCGAAAACGAGCTAAGAACAGAATGAAAAATTTCCTGCGATTGATACCATGTGAAGATTTGAGATGAAAAACTCTTTAAGCAACAAAAAATGGTTTATTCATTGTCAGTACAACTCAAGACCGTAACTGCAGCTCAATATACTATATATACAGTGATGGAGAAGACTATAGAGAGGACTGAACTCTAACTACTTTCATAACAGACTCAACAACTAGCTATTAGAGTTTTGTTTTTCTTCTGCATGTAACTGTTATTCCTCACGCACGTAGACTTCTAGAAGGATCCCATCACTTGTTTTGTACACGTGTATTGCTGACTTGTACTATCCTTAACAGAGGACTACCGCGCCGCCGCCAAGCGGGACGCCCGCTGCGCAGCCGACGACAACGAGCTGCTCCGCTTCCACTGCGCCACCCTCGCGTGCGCGCTCGGCGCCCGCGGCTCCTCCGGCTTGTGCGGCTCCATGCCGGCCTGCGGCGTCTGCGCCATCATCCGCCATGGCTTCCAGGGAGCCAGAGTCAACGGGGTCCGGACCACCGCCAGCAGCGGCCGCGCCCACGACTGTTTTCGGGGGCCGGGGACGGGGACTCTCCGCGCTATGCTCGTGTGCCGCGTCATCGCTGGCAGGGTCAAGCACGCGGCGGCAACGGACGATGATGGAATGCCGGCGGCTGGCGGGTCGTATGAGTCGGTGGCGGGACACGCCGGAGTTTACTCGAGTACGGAGGAGTTGCATGTATTAGTGCAAGGGCAATTTTGCCTTGCTTTGTGGTAATTTACAAAGCTCTTCAATCCTAGCTAGTATGAATTTACAATCCTGACCTTGTCATCATTATAATTATTACTCCTCCGTCCCACCTCAATTGTCCCACTTTCTTTTTTCGTCCGTCCCACCTCAATGGGTAATTCTAAACACAGCCACATTATTTCTCCTAACAGCCCCATAAAATATGATATTCCTATTTTATCCTTATATCTTTAATTTAAAATTTAAATTAAAAAACATATAAATGTATAAACCCTTAACAAAGCCTCAGTTAAATAAGAAGTTAATAAATAAAGCTTCCGTGATAGAATATCATCTTGTCAAAATAAAAAACTATTTTTTCTTTAACGTTTTTATTATTTGAGAATTTGGAGAGTGAGAAAGAGATATTACTCTTCCTCTGAATTTAATGAATGGCTGAGGTAGATTAGGCTGCAAAGGAGATTAGGATGCGAAAGTGTTTTGGTGAAGGCGACTAGGATATGAGCCTCAATCTTATCACCACCACGATCAACAGAGAGAAGAGAGGAGGAGGCGAAAATTCGGCAGCCGGGAGCGGAGATAAAAGTGGGGGGATCACCATTGACTACGATAGGTTCGGAGCTGCGGGCGGCGCTGCAGCCATGGTGATGGCTGAGACTTCGCGGGGTTGAAGCACTACAAGAAATGAGGCACGAAGGGGAGTGCAAAGACGAGAAATAACCGATCGGGGGGAACCCATTTACAAGTCCATAGACTTGAAAGATTTTTGGTTGGAGTTGGAGGGAGGAGATCAAATGTGTTGGCAAGAAATATGTGTGTGATTGGTGAAAGAGATCTGCAGAGCGCAGAGAAAAACGAGCGACGAGGAAGAAGTTTTGTGACCATATGCTGCCGCGAGCAACGGTGCTGTTGCGAAAAAAGGAGGTCATGTAGACGCATAACTGAGAACTGTGCAACTTTCGTTCATGCAGAATTGTGAGTGAGGAGAAAGAGGATTGTAGAATTCATGAAAAGTTCAATAAATTTTGCACCATAATTGAAAATTTTTATATTTTTTAACGCAGGAGCCTCCACAGAAAATTATAAAACTAAATCTTAGGGAGTTTAATTTGATGGAGGCTTTATTTTACAAGTAAAATATTTGAAAATTATAAGGGTAAAATTAGAATATTATATATAAAGGGGCTGTGGGGAGAAATATTATGTCAATCTTTTCACACTCAATAATAAAATATTAATTCCACTCAACTTACTTTACACTCACACTCCTTGATTATTGTGTCCGGTCAACCCGGGACAATTCAGCCAGGACGGAGGGAGCATTATTTTAATATATTGCATTAATTTAAAATTCATCTTTAAGTATATGTCCTTAGTTATCTCGAACCCGATTATGGAATAACTTTCAGTTATATATATATATATATATATATATATATATATATATATTTTTTTAAGAAAGAAATAATTTTTGGTTAAGAGTTGTTCAACTGCCCAACTAGTGGAGCTGGCATTGGCATATTACGTTTTACATAATTTAACATCAGATTAATGCTTAAAACTGAGAAATGATTGATTTTCAAAAGTATTTCTCGTCACTTTTTAATGATTAACGTGACATATTTAACAATATGTATAATTATACATATTTTTTAAATTGGAGTACACAGTTAAATTAGAAAAAGTATCTCTTTCTTTTACTCGAACCTATAATCATAAATAAAATACTTCAAACTAGGAATAGGGAACATAGAGAAAGAATGGAGGTAGTTGATGCAACTTAATTCAACCACGGGCAACTCAACGCGAAATTATATATAGTCCTATTTATTTATGGCAAAAACTTGCGTTAGGCACGCCTAAACAGTTTAGACGGGTTTTATTCATGCTTAAATGAATTCACTCATCCCAAATAGGGTTTATTAATCCTCAATAAAGATATATTATATGGATTTGACTTAACTTAATGGATAAAATCCTTCTAATCCATTTAGACTTGTCGCTTTATTTATTAAAGTGGTCCTTAATTTTTCGACACTTTGAATGCAATCAATATCAATTTATTTAATATGGAATTAAATTCCATGATTTGATCAAAATCATAAATATGTTGCACTTTAAATATAGAATTGTAAATAAATAGAATTATAAAAAAATTAAAATTCCATCAATAAAAATATAATAAAATGATGCCTAATTTATAATTTGATCAAGAATTATAAAATATTACCTACGGTCTATAAATAAATATTTGGGCAACTGAGATTCGTTTGGTTTCACAAGGCGCTGACTATTTCATAAATATTTTAATTTCGATTAATTTCACATATATCAGCTTTGTTGCTAGAATGTCCTTCGCTGTCGGTTACCAACCCCATCTTGAAGGATTTTTTTTTTTAAAAAAAAATTTACTCATACAATAGAAGTTAATAGAATCTAGTTTTTATTTCTTCGCCCAGGGTAGTTATTAAAGCATTTTGTTTGTGATTGAGAGGTTATATGTTCAAATTTCCCGGGAATATATGTGTGTGTGAGTAGTGTGTATTTAAATTAATGTATACCCACTAAAAAAAAGAATTCAGTTCTTTTCTACAAAATTGACTTGTAAGGATAGAAATGTCTCACTATTATAATATTATCCTAACTTTCGTCTACAATGTAGAACGTGTATTTAACACATCTCTTCACATGTGCACCGTGGAACTATTTTTTTTTTAATCTCAAATCGCCGACAACAATTTTATTGACAACTCTTATCATTACAATTGGGCTGACTTGCTCTGATACTATGTTAGAATCCAACTATTTTCTTACAAAACTGATTTATAAAGAGTAAATGTCTTACAATTGAGGTTCGATTTATACAGAAAATCCCGAAACAATACAAAAAATAGCTAAAAACAGTAAAATCGATAATAAATAACATTAAGGTAAAATGTACAAGTTTATTAAACGGAACTATAGAACAGCATAACAAGAATCGAGCTCCTCTCCCGGGCTAACAGTGAGCTTAGGGAAGGAACCATAAGGCTATCTCTAAAACACACACACACATATATATATATATATATATAAATATAAATATAAATTAAATTATGTATACCTCTAATAATTATTTAAAAATGTATCAAGAATTCATAAAAAATTGTAATTAAATATATCCAGTTATTAATTATCGTGATTTTAATTTATCAAGTAAATATCATTCTCAGTGGATTTATTTATTTACAAATTAAAAATATTTTTTAAGTTCTATATTATATTAAAGAGGAAAAAATAATATTTTAGTTAAAAAATTAGATTTAGTTAGGTCCCGATGAGATATGTAAATGATATTGAGTGGTAGATTGTGTAATGGTTGAATAAAAATAAGTATTTTATTAAATGATTGGGTCATGATCTGATCACTGATGAGGATAGTCTAAGTACAACCAAAAAAAAAAAAACAAACAGAGCATGCTACATTGAAGCACAAGTAGAATGTTTGTGTATAAAGAAAAAAGCAGATGATCTTTTTTTACCTCTAGTGATGGATATCTCGGTGGGCTGAAAGAAGAAGTTTAATTGAAGAAATTTGAGTTGTTTTAATTTAGTTGTTTTTAATTATTTTTGAATTTTTGCTTTATTTCCTTCTAGATGTTTAGTTTCTCTCATTGCAAAGATGTTGAGATCACTACAACAAATAATAATATAGACGACGCGAATTTCGCATCGTCTATTTCCAAACTTTGCGTCATGTATTAACACGTCATCTATTCTGATACGCTAATAGACGACGCGAAAATCACGTCGTCTATGTTCATACACACGACGCTATTTTCGCGTCGTCTATAACATAATAGATGACGCGAATTTTGCGTCGTCTATGTGCATACACACGACGCGATTTTGCATGTTGTTTATATATGTGTTGTAGTTATAGATGACGCTTATTATTGCGTCGTCTGTGTACATATAAACGACACGAATTCTCACGTCTTCTATAGTTTTATAGACGACGGAATTATTCGCGTCGTCTCTTCCGTCTATTGAAATTTTTTTTTCCTGTTAATCCTGATTATTCATACCTCTTTAACTATCACATAAAGCCAAATCATTTTGAGAGTGAGCCAGAAATATAATGCTTATATATCAATTAAATTCAAAAACTGAAATTACAATCAGTAAACAAAATAAATAATTCAAAAAAACAAACATATGTTGGTGGCATAAAATTTCTTTCAATATGTATGTAAGTTTCAGCCTTCAGATTCACTACAGGGCTCAGTCACCACAAGCCACCTACAGGACAAGAGGTTTGCATCTTTTGCATATGATATGATCTTTCAAGCTTCCATTCTCCAACTCATAAACCAGACAGGAAATTTCTGGACAGATTTAGCAGTCGTGCCAATAAGAAAAATGCCTGGAACATAAAAGAAAAAAAAAAAAAGATTCAAATGCATGTTATGATGAAACACCGTGATAAGTCGTGCTATGTCAGCAAGAAACTAAAAGGGCTAGAATAAGGTGCATAATGTTATCATGAAGGAGTCAAACTGCAACACCCGACATACAAATGCTTTCAGTTCATTGGCATATCTACATATAAAGAAATCAACCAAAAGAAAATTAGGCTGGCTGTTTGAATACTCATATAGTGCAGCAGAAATGGTAGATATTCCAGGATTTGAAGCCATCCGACACCATCAACAAATATTACAAGTGTGTCAGTGCAAGATGAAATAATTGATATAAATGCCATACCACCCAAAAACCAAAAAATAATATGAACAGTATTATTCATGTCACTGACTAAAAATAATCATT
>JAPKLW010001286.1:0-55519 GCA_026898455.1 Plectranthus barbatus
ATCTACAACACACCATATGGCCATCCCTTTCCACGAGATAAAAGGATATTATAGTTCGTCGTATGTTCACGTTATCAGATAGCGAGATTTGTTTAATGTATCAACATAATGAAAGCCAGTATACAAACGTTTGATCAATTATGCTTTTCAGTATACATATCCCAACAGTTCCTACGTTCTGCCAGTCCATTTTGCTGCGGTTGCCTTGGAGTAGATCTCTCATGTTTGATCCCGGCCTTCGCGCAAAAATCCATCAGCAGACTGTTGCAGAATTCAGTCCCATTGTCTGATCGAATTCGCTTCACCACAGCTTCTCTCTGTTTCTGAGCTTGGATGATCAACTCTGGAAGAATGATCTTCACCTCATCCTTGGTTCTGAGAAGCTTTACCCAGGTATAGCGCGAGTAGTCATCGACCACCACCAGCGAATATCGTCTTCCTCCAATGGTTTGCGGTGTTACTGGTCCAAACAGGTCCATGTGTAACAACTCGAGTACCTGACTGGTACTGGGGCAGACTGGCGACTGGTTCTTGAAGGACTTCCTAGTTTGTTTGCCTTGCTGGCAAGCTTTGCAAATTCCTTCCTTCTTGAACCCGCCCTTGGGAAGACCATCTACAAGATCATGCTTGGTTAGATAATTAATAGATTTGAAATTTAGATGACTTAACCTTTTGTGCCACAGCCAGTTAGTTTCCATGGAACTGGTGGCTACAAAGCATGTATCAGTCTTCCCGCTTTGCCAGTCAACAACATAGAGACCTCCTTTCCTGACACCTTTCAGCTTGGTCTCGCCAGACTCTTCATTCTTGATCTGGCACCCTGATTTGTCAAACACAATGGTATAACCATTGTCGCACAGCTGACTGATGCTCAGGAGGTTGTGCTTCAGATTGGTGACAAGGGATACATTCACAATTCTGACATCATCCTTCTCGATGCAGCCCTTGCTAATAACTCTGCCCTTGGAGTTATCACCAAAAATAACTGGAGGTCCTCTGACCTTGGTGAGCTCAGAAAATAGGAACTCCTCACCAGTCATATGAGCCGAGCAACCACTATCTATGATCCACTCGCTCGATCTCTGAAGCTGTGTTGCATGATCCTGTTCCTGCAAGAAAATGAAATTATTTAGGTCCCCGATCATCAGCGGGTCCTGCAGGGTTAGATCTCTGGATCATTCCTTTTGGAATCCAGACTTGAGTAATCTTCAGCTCGGTGTTACCCTTGCTGACATCACTTGTGGCCTTTCCCTTCCTTTTAAAATAATGCATGGATTTGTTTTTGGAAGGTGTGGCTGTGTGTGCGGTTCCTCTGGAAGTCTTCTTCCTCCGAAGGTGTCGGAAATTTCTTTCCGACCGCTTGTGTTGCCTTGGTGGTCTCTGGAATTGTGGACCACGATGATTAGCCTTCCCAGCCCTTGAGAAAAGGTTTTGATTGGGCTCAGGCCTCCGATAGGTGTTCCTCCTATCGGGAAATATCATTCTCTCAGTATTCCGCTGAGATTTGGATCCCTTGTAAGCATGCTGGCAACTGGCATACTTGTAAGGTTCGGCGTGGAATCTCTGGACAGCTGGTGCTGGCTGTCGGATTCCACTGGCAGCTGACGCTGACTTCCTTGCCTTAGAATATTTCGGCTTAGTCTGCGTCCTTGGGTGTGCTGGCGTCCTGTCAGCAGAGGATCTTGCCAGTTGAGGATTTTGTCGTGATGACTCACCTGTGTATCTGGACTTATGGTTCCTATGCTGATTAGCCATTCGGGACTGACTGGTATAACCAGCTGGTGCTGATGCACTTACCAGTTTGCCTTTACCCTTACCAGTAGGGATTTGTTCTGGCTGGTTTATGCTCAAATCCTTTGTAAATCCCAACCCGGACTTATCAGAAGGCTTTCTCCAATGACTTAGAGCTGCTTCCAAGTCTTTTGAGCCTTTATTTAGAAAATTTATTCTATTTTCTTGCTCCAGAACGAGATTGTGAAAATTATCTCGCTCAGTTTTTGTAATTTGAAAATTTTGGAGCAACTCAAAGTGAGTCTTTTTCAAAGTGGCTAGCTCTTCACTGACTGACCTCGATTTTTCAATCTCCTTGGTCAAAATAGAAATTTGATCTTTCAGTGAAGTATTTTCGCCAGCCAAGACATTCTTTATTTCATAAAATTTTAAAAATTCTTTTTGAAGAATGTCTATAGTGACAGCTTCTGAGTCGGAGCAATGTGACTCAGAATCGTCTAAACTGATAGAAGGCATGATATGCATTGGGGAAGCTGATGATTGTACCTGATCATCAGCTGCCAGTGCCTCTTCACTGTCAGCACTTCCTTCAGCTGACTCCTCGCCAAAGGCTGCCATGAGTGCCAGTAGAGCTTCCTCTTCTGACTCCTCGTCTGACGCATACTCCCCATCATCATGGTCGGGTATGTCAGGCACTTCAGTCCTGGTCAGCATAGCCTTGGCAACGGCCTTGGAGGCGCGCTCTTCAAAGAGCTTCTTTAGCCTTTCCCGCTCATTTTTGTCCACCTGTGGACATTCAAACTTTAAATGATCAGGGGATTGGCACTGGTAGCAAGCACGGGGAGCTCTCTTGACGAATTTTCCGTCAGTTGAGCTCAGAGATACTCCCTGCTTTGACTTGGCTTTCTCCAGAAGGACAGCCAGTCGTTTCATCTGTTGCTCAAGTTCTGCGATAGAGCTCTCGCCGCCTTTGGAATGAGATCCTGATGCGGACTGGATCTCCTTCGGCTGGTTGTGCTGGGCAGCAGATCTGTCAGCATGGAAGGGCTTCTTGGTCTTCCATTTGAAGTCCTTCTTGATGAAATAAGCTTCGTCTTGAGCTTTAACGCTGGGGGATCCCATGTTCCTGATGGCCTCATTCTTGTTCACCATCTGGATATCCCACTCGTGTGCCTGCAACTGAGCAAATAACTCCTTGGGAGTCATCTTGGATAAGTCCTTCTCCTTGAGAGCTGTCGTCTTCATGAACCAGTCCTCCTTGGGCATCTTGGACAAGATCTTGGCATTAAGATCTTCATTTGAGCACTGCCTGTCCAGGGACTTTAGCTCGCTGACGATGGCGTTGAATCTCGCCTCCATCTCCTTGATGGTTTCTCCAGGCAGCATCTGGAAGGACTCATACTTGTCCACCGCAACCTGCAATTTGTTGCGTTTCATTTGATCAGTTTCTTGACATAGACTATCAAGATAATCCCATACTCCCTTGGCATTGTTAAACTGGAGTGCATCCTCCATCAGTGACTCTGGAAGACATGCCAGGATCAACTCATGAGCAATGGAATCCAACTGATTCCGCTTCCTGTCCTCAGCATTCCATTCGTCTTGGGGCTTTGGGATCACAGCAGCTGGACGATCTCCTAGCTGGTGCTGAATCTTGGTGATCTCAATCGGCCCTGTTTCTAGCACATCTTTCATCTCTGGATGGATGCTCTTTAGAGAGATAAGAGTCCTCTTTCGCCATGTTGTGTGCTTCTCCGGTTTGTAGTCAAGTAGCTTCGGAATATTCATCTTGATGTACCTGAGCTAATCAAACAGACAAACAAAAAGAGCGCAAGGAAACGCGGATCACGGTCCTAAGCGACTCAGATACGAACGGTCTATAAGAACCGTCCGCTCTGATACCACTTGTTGGTCCCGGATTATCAGGGTATAACTTAGCAGCGGAAATTGTGGTTAATCGTTTCTTGCGCTCTGCTGGTTACTCAGCTGACTGGGACCTTGTCAGCTGGTAAGTCAACTTGCACTCTTCGTACTCAGCTGACTGGCGACTGGCTCGTCAGATGGTAGCTCAAGACTTGAATATTTTTAGCCTTGTTTGCACAGTTATATCAGTTTTCAGATATACACCAGCACTTGGGTGCTGGGTTTTAAATCAGTATGAAATGCAGAAAGCTGATAAAAGACAAAGGATTTATAGTGGTTCGATCAACTGATCTACGTCCACTCTCCAGTCGTAGCACTGGAAATTCACTATAGAGTAATCAGGTACAAGTTGCCTACGATCTATCTCTAGCTGGTGCGACCCTTGTCCACCACTTCGGTAGATCAACCGCTCCCGGTCTTGATTCCTTCTTCAACTCTCTTCACGGCTGGTGGAGTGCGAGCACGTCACTTCAACCTCCACAGCTTCACTGGGTGTTTAGTTCTCCCAAGAACGTATCTTCTCAATACGGCAAAAGCCCGTAATAACTCAAGTGCTGGCTGGCACAAGAGCTGCTGTGAACTTCCTCAGAAGAGAAAGAACACCAAAGAGATCTATAACTTACAAGCTGGAAGCTTGAAGTCTCGTGTTTGAATAAATCAACACACGGTAAGCTTTAAGAAAAGCCTCGAAAGATGTATGCACTTCTACTTGCTTGAGCGTAATTAATTTGCAGTCTTTCGGTAGGTGAAGAGTATTGAATGTTGGTGGATCCCAGATATTTATAGACGCGGGATCCCATTCAAATCTTCTAGCCGTTTGGACACATCCAGAAAAGGTCTCTGTCCTCGCATGTCCTTCAGACGGCGGCGGTAGGAATTTCCGGAAAGTGCCATGCTTTTGTCCACTTTATCTGACATTGATCTCTTTATGTCAGAACGGCACTATTCGTTAGTACGAGGAATCGGAACTGGTGTCTTGAACTGATAGACTTTAAGGTATCCTCCCTTAAAGTCATACTTTGTCAGCTTATTCCTCAGACGAATCTTCTTTTTGTCTCTAAGACTCTGGGAGAGCGAATCTTGAATTCTGCTGGTAACATCCGACTGGCAGAACATACTGGTGATCTTGTGCTGGCAGTCTCTGCTGGTGACTTGCGTTGGCACAATCTAAGTCTACCAATTTGTCTGGATGTTAACTCTTGGAATCTCCCATGACTGGTGACTTCACCGCTGGTGAACAGTGTCAGTGAGAACACCTATTCTGCTGGTAAGGTTTGTCAGCCGCCTGCTGATGAAAACCTTCCCAACTGGTGAACAGTAGCCAGTCATTAGCTCTTCTCATGTTGATGAACAGTGTCAGCACGAGTCTTTGTCAGCCGCCTTCTGATGAGACTTTTCCAACTGGTGAACAGTAACCAGTGGTAAGCACTTCTCATGCTGGTGAACAGTGTCAGCATGAGTCTTGATCAGCTGCGACTTACAACTCAAAAGACCTAAACAGGACTTTACATTTGAGACTAGAGCTATTCTAGAGACAAACTGACGCTGGTAGGACTTAGGATTTGATCCACCAAAACACCAAAACTAGAATCTAAACAAGTAGCTACTGGGGAAAGGAAACTTAGCCAAATTTCCCAACACATTCCATTGAAGATATTCTTGATTGCATTTAAGAATATTTCAATCATTGGGATTCTTTTCTTTCAAGAAAGAATCTATCAGTCGAACACCTGAAAAGGCCAAGACTAGGACGGGCTCTTAGCCACATTCAAGGAAAGTCAGGAAGTGACTATTAATCTTCCATTTTGGGCAAGGCAGGAGTTTCGAAGGTGTGCCCTTGACCCAGCCAAACCTTATCGGAGGAGTTCAGATTAACGGAGGATAGTTGTCAAGTAGCCAGGCCAAAAGCTCACTGCCTACTTAACTGGAAAGGCGAATCCTTGTAATCTGTATACTTTTCTAGTGGAATTCTTAGCGTTTCGGCTAAGGAGTGGACGTAGATCTATTTGGATCGAACCACTATAAATTTCGGTGTCCATTTACTGTTTTATCACTTTACCGTATCAAGCTAATTTGGAACCTAGCAACATAGTTGCTAGCGTATATCTGAAAACACACCTAAGTGATAACTTGAGCTAACTAACATTTTGAACACATCGATAAAAGAATAAGTGTAAGTGACGTATAATTATTCCGCTGCATTTCGTGTTAAGTTTTCATCACGACGACTCTGTTATTTTAGGACCAACAAGTGGTATCAGAGCAGGAGGTTGAAAAACCGACTGCTTCTGAGTCGCTTAAGACCAGATCCGTATTTTCCTTGCACTTTTACCTGTTTATCTGTGTTTCACTTGTTTAGCTCAGGAGACAAGATGTTGAATCACTCTCTTGGAAAGTACAACAGGGAGAACTTCACAACATGGAAAAAGATGGCCTTAATACAGCTTCAGAGCATACACCCAGAAATGGTTGAGGTACTTGAAAGAGGTCCCATTAAGATTATGAAAGCTAACACTTTTATAGAACTGTACCCGAACTCGCTGAAGGAGCTGATGAAGGAGATCAAACTAGACCCCAAGGCCACAAAGACCCCAAATGGTTGAAAAACCTTTTGAGGAATATACAAGTGAAGACAAGAAAAGAGCTCAGCTGGAGCATGTTGCAAAGAAGTTAATCCTTGATTCTCTACCTAAGCTGATGGCACAAAAGGCTTTAGAGTTCGATACAGCTAAAGAAATGTGGATGTATGTGTGCGAATCATCTTAGGAGACGGACCAGATGAAGCGCAACAAACTGCAGGTAGCTGTTGACAAATATGAATCTTTTTCTATGAATGCAGGAGAATCCATACAAGCTATGGAAGAATGCTTCAATACCATCGTTGGAGAACTGAATAATCTTGGTAAGAAATACAAAAATGGGGAGATGAATCATAAGATTATCTCTAAATTATACCCCAGAGACGACTGGTTTGTTAAAATGACTAGTCTGAGTGAAAAAGACCTCAGCAAAATGACAACATCCGAGGTATTTGCTCAGCTAAAATCACATGAATTCATAATACAACAGTCAAAAAGAAATGAAGCTGCAGTAGTACAATCTACTGCTAGTTCAGATGATTTAGCATATTTTGCCAAAAAGGATTTCAACAAGTTTAAACTAAAGAAATCCTATCATAATCAAGATAGATCTGTTCCTGTAACACAAACAAAAGAGGTTGCTACAACCTCAGGATCCCATCCTGCTGATCTCAAGATCATTGAATTAGAAGAACAGATGAAAAAGCTTCAAAAGATGTTGATGGAGGCTAAAGCTGAAAAGGAAACAAAGGAAGTTCAGCCGTCACCATCTCATGCCCGCTCAGCAGAGCGAAAGCCTAGGACTTGTTTTGAGTGTGGATCCCCTGACCACTTGAAACATGATTGTCCGAAAGTCAGCAAAGAAGAAAGGGAGCGTCTGAAGCAGAGATTTGAAAGACGTGCAGGCAATGCAGTCAAGAAAGCGCTCTTAACCAGGACAAAAACTCAGGATATTCCAGAAAACGATGAAGAATACTATCTATCTTCAGAAGAAGAGGATGAAGAAGCCATGCTAGTTCTGATGGAAGACATCGTGGAAGATCAATTTGCTGATGCAGATGCTGATCAGAATGCTGAAACGGCTCTAGCAGCCGAGAACAACGAGGTAATTTCAGTAAACATACCTAGCTTTACAACCTTTGATGAATGCGAGGATTTCACTTTAGATTCTGAGGAAGACTATCTCACGAAGCTAAATGAAGAATTCTCTAAGATGTATGAAATCAAAAATATCATTATAAATGAGAACACCTCACTAAAGTTGGAAGTTTCAAATTTGACCGAGGAAGTCGAAAGACTAAGGTCTGCGGGTGAGGAACTTACAAAATTGAAAGCTGAATTTTCAATACTTTCTGAAAATTTCAAAATTCTTGAAAAAGAAAACATTTTGCTAAAAAACAAACCAAAAGAAAATTGCATTTGTACTTACACGACCAGTCAAACTGTTTTGAATGCCGCAATTAATCAACAAAAGCCCCACAAAGATAGAGCTGGTGTTGGTTTTGACCGCTATGATAAAGGAGAACCTTCTAAGCAAAAGACTATTCAGTTTGTCTCTGCTGGAAAATTCATACTTGGAGAAAAATTGAAAGAAAAGGCATCTGCTGAAACTTTCATTGGCGAATCTGTGAAACCTCAGTAGAATACTAGAATAGCAGAGGTACGATATATCCCAGCAGAATCCTAGAACATATGCTAGGGAAGCACATCAGAGGTACATTATACCTCAGCAGAATACTCGAATGTCTGCTATGGAACCTCAACAGAGGAATGCTAAATCCAAGCAGAATACGAGAATATATGCTTCGCAACCATGGTCAGCAGAGTCAAGAAGGAATGCCGAGCAGTATGTATCTACTGCCTGGAAAGCAAAATCTTCGTCTCATACAAGCAAACATGTTAATTACAATGTTAAAAAGCCTTCATATAATGCATACACACCACATAGGCGGATCACCTATGTGAAGCCTGAGTTCAAACCAAATTCTTTCAAAAGGACAGTGAAGGCTCGACACACTACCACACCTCATTCTCAATCTAAGTATGCAAGATTTACTTATCCTAAGGTTGAGAAAGGTATAAAGAGTGATGTCAAGAAGAAAAATTTGAAGATCACTCAAATGTGGGTTCCAAAAGGAACAATGACACTTGCTAATCCTGTAGGACCCGAGACTAAACGGGTACCTAAATCATTCTCTTAATTGTCTTGCAGAAACAGAATCTAAGAGTCAAGGAGCCAAGATCTCCAGATGAATGGATTCTTGATAGCGGCTGCTCAGGACACATGACTGGAAGAGCAGACTTATTCTCAGATTTACAAAGCGTTTATGGATCCTCAGTTATTTTTGGTGATAACAGCAGAGGAAGAGTCATTGGAAGAGGATGTGTAGAACAAAATGGCATCCGAATTATTAATGTTGCTCTCGTTTCAAACCTTAAACACAATCTGATGAGCATCAGCCAACTGTGTGAGAATGGATATAGTGTCCTCATTCTTCAAATCCACTTCTCCATGTGGATACACCTTGACTACTAAAAAGGGTCCTGACCACTGAGATTTCAGCTTCCCTGGAAATAACTTCAGCCTGGAGTTGAATAATAGAACTGTTGGTCCCGAAAAGTCAGAGTCGTCGTGTTGATAAGTTAACACGAAATGCAGCGGAATATGTTTTACGTCTCTTGCACTTAATGTTATTTTCCAAAAATTAGTTAGCTCAAGTTATGACTTAAGTTTGTGTTCATATATACTCTAGCAACTCCGTTGCTAGGTTTCAAATAGATCTTTGAGCAGTAAATTAATAAAATAGTAAACGCACACAAGATTTATAGTGGTTCGATCAAATAGATCTACGTCCACTCCTTAGCCAAAACGCTAAGAATTTCACTAGAAAAGTATACAGATTACAAGGAATCGCCTTTCCAGTTAAGTAGGCAGTGAGCTTTCGGCCTGGCTACTTGACAGCTATCCTCCGTGAGTCTGCACTTCTCCGGTAAGGTTTGGCTGGGGGTCAAGGGCACACCTTCGAAACTCCTTCCTTGCCTGATATGGAAGAAATAGACACTTCCTAATTTTCCTTGAGTATGGCTAGACGCCCGTTCTAGTCTTAACCTTTTCAGGTGTTCGACTGTTAGATTCTTTTCTAAAGAAAGGAATCTCAATGATTGAAATATCCTTGAATGCAATCAAGAATATCTTCAATGGAGTGTCAGTACTTCAATGAGCGACACTTCTGGTTGTTGGGAGCTTTTAGATAGACTTTGTACAGCTCTCAACTGACTACTTTCAAAGTTCACTTTGTCAAAGGAATCTCAAGCTTGAGCGTTCGTGAATGAGTAAAGTGAGTAGAGCAATTGTAAGTCGTGAAAGTAGTTATCAAAGTTGTTCTCTCTGAGTAGTTGAGTTGTTATTCTTTCATCTTTAGGACTGTATTTTATAGGTGGAGATTCAAACTTTGAATCTCCTTATCCGTTAGACTCAACGGCTCCTTGATCTGAAGAGGTTGGTCTGTGGCTCTCACTTTTATTTTTGACTTGTATTTTCCTAACCACTTCGGGAAAGTCTTATCCTTTTGCGTGAGCTTTTTGTCAGAGTGGAAGTCTGTCTTCAGCTTTTGAATCTCGCCCTTGTTATGCTAGGAGTTGCTGAAGCCTTTTACTGCCTTCGATCCTTTGACTTCTTTTGTTTCAGACTCTTTACTTCGATGCTGAAAGGTTCGAATGCTAACACCTTAGCATTCTGTCAGACGTGCTTTCAGCCATTTGCTAGTGATCCTTTGTTGGCTTGTTTCTCTAGCAGATTGTGAGTTGAATGCTGATATCATTTGCTTTGTGTCTGCTAGTCGATTCTTCTTAGCACACTAGTCTATTACAACTCGATGTTCAACTTATACAGGACTTTACAAGTTGTGTTAGACTCTCTAGATTTCAGCAAATGATCGACCAACTAAATAAGGTTTGATCCAACAAAACCTTTTACAAATAAGTCCTAAGGGAGTTTCTAGGGATAATTCCCAACAAGAACTTTCTGTCCTTCTTCAAATTTCCTCTCAGAAATCCTGCTGTCATGCCATTTCTTGACCTTTTCTTTGTACAACTTTGCATTTTCATAAGACTGCAGCCTCAATTCATCAAGCTCATTCAACTGCAGCATCCTCCTTGCACCACTGCACTTCGGATCTAAATTCAACTTCCTTGTTGCCCAATACACTTTATGTTCCAACTCCAAAGGCAAGTGACAAGCCTTCCCAAAATCCAACCTGTAAGGTGACATTCCCAAAGGAGTTTTATAAGCAGTCCTGTAGGCCCAAAGTGAATCATCTAGGTGCTTAGACCAATCCTTCCTGGTCACATTCACCACCTTCTCAAGGACACTCTTTACTTCCCGGTTGGAAAGCTCTGCTAGCCCATTATTTTGTGGATGGTAAGCTGTGGAAACTCTGTGGGTAACATTATACTTAGCCAACATTGCAGACAAACTTTTATTGATGAAGTGAGTGCCTTCATCACTGATTAAAGCTCTCGGTGCGCCAAATCTGGTAAAAATGTTTCTGTGGAGGAACTTCATTACTGTAGCTGAATCATTGCGGGCACAAGCACATGCTTCAACCCATCTAGACACATATTCTACTGCCAATAAGATATATTCATTCCCAAAAGACATTGGAAACGGGCCCATAAAATCCATTCCCCATACATCAAACAATTCTACCTCGATTATGTTGTTCAGTGGCATTGCATTTCTAGCAGGCAAGTTTCCGACCCTCTGACATCTATCACAATACTTCACAAATGAGAATGAATCTTTAAAAATAGTGGGCCAAAAGAAACCTGACTGAAGAACTTTTGCAGCTGTTCTCTGTCCACCATAATGTCCTCTGTATGCTGCAGCATGGCAGTCTGCCAAGATTGCTTGCATATTTTTCTCTGGTACACACCTCCTAAAAATCTGATCTGATCCTTGTCTGTACAGCATTGGATCATCCCAATAATAGTACTTTGCATCATGAAGAAATCTCTTCAACTTCTGTCCCTTGACTCCATAAGGTTTCCTCCCGGTAGCCAAATAATTAGCTATATCAGCATACCATGGAGCTTCCTCTTCACATCTCATCAGCTGTTCATCTGGAAATTTATCATTGACTTGCTCAATCTCTTCTTCTCCATTCAAATTCTCCAGCCTGGAAAGGTGATCTGCTACTTGATTTTCAGTCCCCTTCTTGTCTCTGATCTCAATATCAAACTCTTGCAATAGCAATATCCACCTGATTAACCTCGGCTTGGCATCCTTCTTGGCCATTAGATACTTGATTGCTGAGTGGTCTGTATAAACAATTACTTTGGACCCCACCAGATATGATCTGAATTTATCAAAGGCAAACACCACAGCCAACAGCTCTTTCTCTGTAGTCGTGTAATTTCTCTGAGCTCCATCAAGAGTTCGACTTGCATAATAGATCACCCTGAATATCTTCTCCTTTCTTTGCCCCAAAGCTACTCCTAGAGCAAAATTACTGGCATCACACATAAGTTCAAATGGAGAATTCCAGTCTGGTGGTTGCATATCTGGTGCAGAAATCAGAGCAGACTTCAGCTTCAAGAATGCTTCCATACATGGTGGAGAGAATTCAAATTTTCTATCTTTCTCTAGCAACTCAGATACAATTTTTGAAAACTCTCTAATAAATCTTCGGTAAAATCCTGCATGCCCCAGAAAACTCCTAACTGCTCTGACTGAACTTGGTACTGCCATCTTTTCTATCACCTCTATTTTGGCTGGATCAACTTCCATTCCAACTTTTGATATCTTATGTCCCAAGACTACTCCCTGTTGCACCATAAAACAACACTTTTCCCAATTCAGCACCAATTGTGATTTCTCACATAATTGCGGAACCTTTTCCAAATTTACCAAACATGCTTCAAAATCCTTCCCAATACTGAGAAGTCATCCATAAAAATCTCCAATCCATTATCTATCATCTCTGAGAAAATAACAATCATACAACGCTGAAATGTTGCTGGAGCATTGCATAATCCAAAAGGCATCCTCCTAAAAGCAAATGTTCCATAAGGACAAGTAAATGTGGTTAACCCTTGATGTTCTGGAGCTATTGCTATTTGATAATAACCTGAATATCCATCCAAAAAGCAGTAAAACTCTTGTCCAGCTAGCTTGTCCAGCATCTGATCTACAAATGGTAAAGGAAAGTGATCCTTCTTTGTTGCATCATTCAACTTTCTGTAGTCAATGCAAATTCTCCATCCAGTTACTGTCCTTGTGGTGATCATTTCATTGTTCTCATTCTGAACCACTGTGACTCCACCTTTCTTGGGAACACATTGCACAGGGCTTACCCAAGAACTATCAGAAATGGGAAAAATAATCCCTGTATCCAGCCATTTGATCACTTCTTTCTTCACTACTTCTTTCATATTGGGATTTAACCTTCTCTGTGGCTGAATAGAGTTCTTACTTCCTTCCTCTATCAAAATTTTATGCATACAAATTGTAGGACTTATTCCCTGGATGTCAGATATAGTCCATCCTACTGCTCGCTTATGCTTTTTCAACAATTGCAGCAGACTTTGCTCATTTTCTTCCTTCAAATTCGCTGCTATGATCACAGGTAATGTATCTGACTCACCCAAGTAAGCATATTTCAAGTGAGCAGGTAGAGGTTTCAGGGTCAACTCTGGAGGTTCCTCCATAGATGACTTGGTTCCTTTTATTTCTCTAGACAACAGATCCAATGGCTCAAATGGTTGCCGAACTCCCCCAAACTTTTGCCCTTGCTCTACCCATGCTTATGCTTCACCTGGTAATTCTTCAGCCTCATCTTCCTTCCCAGAATGATTTTCTTCAAAATATTCTTCGATTGCTGACTTCAGTATATCCACAGAAAAACATTCCTCAGGATCATCATGGACCTTCATGGCATTAAACAAGTTAAAAGTAGCTTGTTCATCTTGTACTCTCATGATCAACTCTCCTTTTTCTACATCAATCAGCGTCCTTCCTGTAGCAAGAAATGGTCTCCCCAGGATAATTGGCACTTCTCTATCTGCTTCATAGTCCAGGATAATAAAATCTGCAGGGAAGATGAACTTATCCACTCTCACAAGTACATCTTCAATCTTCCCTTCAGGATGTACAGTGGATCTATCTGCTAGCTGAAGAGAAATGGTAGTAGGCCTAGCTCCTCCAATTCCCAGTTTTTGAAAAATTGACAGTGGCATCAGATTTACACTTGCTCCTAGGTCACATAAAGCTCTACCCACATCTCGACCTCCGATAGAATAGGGAATAGTGAAACTCCCTGGGTCCTTTAACTTAGCTGGGATTTGTCTCCTCAAAGGTCCACCTACTTCCTCAAACAATGACACTGTTTCAAATTCCTTCAACCGTTTTTTCTTAGACAAAATGTCCTTCAAAAACTTCACATAAGTTGACATCTGCTCAAGTGCTTCCACCAAGGGTACGTTGATGTGAATTTGTTTGAGCATTTCCAGAAATTTCTTGAATTGTTCCTCTTCTTTTTGCTTCTTAAATCTGGTTGGGTATGGTGGTGATGGTGTATAATCATATTCCTCCAATCCAGATTTCCTTTTAGCTTTAGGAATGTTTCCTTCAGGCATCTCTGCAGGTTTCTCCATTGGATCTTCCTCTTCTCTCAACTCAGAAGATACATTCTCCTTCTCCAGTAACTTATCTTTCTGTAAGTTTCCTTTGGGTACTGCAGCTCCTGTTGATGATCCTTCTCCTGCTTCCGAATTCTCAGCCCTTCTTTCTTCAAACTGTTTTCCACTTCGAAGTGTAACAACTTTACAATGCTCTTTTCCATTCATTGGATTCTCAGTGTTACTTGGCAAAGCTCCTGGTGGCCTGCTTCTCAATTCATTGGCTAGCTGCCCCATTTGCACTTCCAGACTCCTTAAAGAAGATGCTTGGCTCTGAATGAGAGCATCCTGGTTTTTTAGCCTCACCTCATTTTGAGTCATGAATTCCTTCATCATTTCCTCCATAGTTTTCTCTTGTTTCGAAGGTGGAGCTTCTAGACTATGCTGATGATTATAACCTCCTTTGTTATAATGTTGCTCCCTTCCTGTAGCATTTTGGTTTCCTTGTCCAGGCCAAGAGAAATTTGGATGATTCCTCCAACCACTGTTGTAAGTGTTTGAATATGGATTGTTGGTCTGATGATAATGATTTTTGTTTCCCACATAGCAAACCAATGTTGGATTTGATGGGCATTCCTCAAACTGGTGTGCTCCCCCACAATAAATACAGTCCAAAGGTCCTGAGGGTTCTGCACACATTGGAGTTGCTTTGCTTGGACTAGTATTCTTCTCAATACTCTTCATAGTTGCTCCTAGAGCCTCCATTTGCGCAGTCAAAGCCTTCATTGGATCAACTTCCAGCATTCCTGCTACCTTGGGAGTGGAGATAGCTGCTGCTCTTGAATTTGCCCAAAAATAATTATTAGCAGCTACTTTATCCAAAATTTCACAAGCTTCATTGTATGTCTTGTCCAACAATGCTCCTCCAGATGTAGCATCTATCATCATTCTTGAATTACCATTCAGCCCATTGTAGAAAATCTCCATCTGAATACAATAAGGTATTCCATGGTTTGGGCATCTTCTCAGCAATTCCTTAAATCTTTCCCATGCCTCACTAACAGACTCATCCTCCTGCTTGAATGCCATGATTGCATTCCTACATCGTCCATTTCTCGTTGGAGGGAAGTATTTCAACAAAAAGGTTTCAGTCAATTTGTTCCAAGTAGGAACAGATCCTGGTGGTAGATTAGTGAGACAGGTTTTTGCACTGTCCCTTAGAGAAAAAGGGAATAACCGCATTCTTAAGGCCTCGGGTGTGACTCCTTGCAGCTTGAAATTATCACAGATCTCCAGAAAAGATTTCAAATGCAAATGTGGATCTTCTGTAGCTGTCCCCCCAAACTGCCCCAAACTCTGCAGCATTTGAAACATCACAGGTTTCAACTCAAAGTGCTGTGCCTGAACTTCTGGCCTTGCAACCCCTGGATCAAACTCCAAAAACCTTGGTGCAGTATAAGTTCTGATTACTCTATCCCTTTCATCAACCGGTTCCAAATTATCTTCCGGCTCAGGAATTCTTTCAGCCATCTTTCTAGCTTTTTGCTTTCTTCTGTTCTTTCTAAAAGTTCTCTCTATCTCTGGATCAAATAAAAATATTTCTCTGAATGTTTCCTCGCTCATACACTGCTAGAGTTGCCTACAATTATAGAAAATGATTAGTTTCCCATAACTTCAGTTGACCAACTGTGCATGCAAATTCAAACAATAAAATAGCATTCAGACTCAATCTCAATCACTCCCCGGCAACGGCGCCAAAAACTTGTTGTTGTGCTAGTAGCTATGGAATTTATACGCAAGTGCACGTATGTCAAACAAGTAATACAGATCTAAGTCCAGATATCGTACCCAAGGGAGTGAAAGTGAATCGTGCACATTCTATTGTTTGTAAAATTAAGGTGTGTTGTGATTTCTCTAAACTAAATAAACAAGAAAGCATATAAAATTAAACCAGACAGTGCTAAAGCAATTAATATTAACTCTTCCCACAATATAATCATAAACGAGTAAAAATGGTGTTAAATCAATAAGGATAAAGCACTCGGGTTGTTAACTTTTGTTTATCTTTTCTCCTATTTGCTGCAGCATCGTTCAGACATTAACTCTGGTTCTTGCAACCACTCTCCTTTCTGCCTAGCCTATCATCATAGCACTAGATCTATGTTTTTGTGCTAACCTCCATATGTCTATGGTAAGTTTTGCCTTCAAACAATCTATTTAAGAACAGGGGTTTATGCAAACCTTAGATTCTATGTATATCTACACTAGAAATCTAGATTGATTTCAACTCCCTCGTCCTAGATCTCCTCTCGGTCTCACTAGGCGAAATCTCTACCTGCCACCGTCGTGTTTAGATAAACAAACAAACCAAAATTGAAATCAAACACCAGATTTAATGTAAGAACAGCTCAACATATATTCGAAAGATAAACTAGTCAACAACCCGAGCTTAAAACGTTTAGCTCATGCTTACAAAAGATAGAAAACAAACAACATTCAAGTTCATGTCTACGAACATCATTCAAGTAGAAATATCAAATAAGTTTGCAAAATAAAGATAAGCTATCAGGATTTCTTCAGCCGCCACTTCTGCTTCTCACGAACACCTTGTTCTCCTTGCTCTCCAAAACCTATCCGATTCTCCTTCTGTTCTCTCTATCATCCTCAAAATATCTCCCTTGTCCCCCTGAGCTTCATCCAGGCCTTACACGTGGCTCCTCAATCTGCTTCCCAATTCTGACGGCTTTCCTGGGCGACACGTGTTCCGCTTTTGGGACAAGATCTGAAAAGTTCTGAAATCCTGTCTGCTGTGGTCCCGGATGATCTTCATTGGAATTTTGGCCATGCTAATCTTATGCTGCGACATCATATCATTCTTTCTTGCTTCTGTCATGCTCCAGCATAACGAGACCTGTGATACTATTCAAACAATTCCTTTTGCAAAACTCAAAGTTAATACAATCACTACAAAATAGACCCGAATTTCATATACTAGCCAAATTACCTATTTTATACTATTTATCCTATAAAACAAACCTAATTTTAGTATAAAATTAACTAGACTAGACACAAAATAATAACTCTTTAAGAGAGTTATCAGCCACAAAGAAGGCCTGATGGCTAACTCGGGAGGAAAGTGAGGCTCCTCGAAGAAATCCTTAGCACACGCCAATCCAGTTCACCGATTGTTTGGCTTAGGTCTCTCACGGTCCTCCGAGTTATGCACAACCTGATGCTTATCGCCTCAGTCTTCCAGGTAGGTCTTGTGTATTAGCTCCATAGTTCCAGGTTGTGTATGATAAGCTCGTAGATTTACTCACTTATTATTCTTATTTTCTATTATTTTATGTAGTTTTGGTTAGTTTATTATTATATTTTATGCATGAGTCCATATTATTAGGTATTATACTTGTGGTGGATGATTTTACAGGAAAATAGGTGAAACTTGGAGAAAAGTGTGCAATTGAAGAAGAAATTAACAGGATGGCTCTCTATCTCGACCGATGTGGGGCATTCGAATTGAAATAGCCAATTTGACCAACGTGTGGCATTCAGATCGACATAGCCATATCGATCGATGTAGGGCATGTCGATTGAAATGGACATATCAACAAACATGAGGCATGTTGATTGACACAGAGATGGAAAATGCAGTTTCGACTCAAATTTGGAGATTTTGATATTTTTAGCCCTAGATATTTTGAGATAGTTATCCACCTTTATAAATACCTTGTATTCTCGATTTTTAATTATCTCTTATTCAGCATTGGAGTTTTTAGAGTTTTGAAGAATCGGAGACTTCAGACAATATTGATTTTTCTTGTAAGTTATTTTATGCAATTTAATAATGTCTTTGGTTTTCTGTCTGCTATGAGTGGCTAGAAACCTCAACAGGTTCTAGGGTTTATTCAATAATTATGGATGCATGCTAGATTGATTAACTCAATTACTTGCAAGGTTTAATTTAATTGGATCTAGATTTAATGAAGGATCGAGAGATGAAATCAAATCTAAGTTTATAGTTATCAGTTGAAAGACCTAGAGGTGAAAATTGGTGATAGGAAAAAGATAAGTAATAGAATTATTTTCAGTCTCCAAAAAAGAATTTATTGTAGGGATTAAATGTGATGTTTTTTTGAATTGATTAAGATTGTGTTCTTGAGACCCAAAAGATATATACAGTCACATATTAGTATTCTAGGTTACCATTGCCCGACTCATGAGTTGACATAATATGTTCTAATTTCCCACCTTATGCAAGTATTTGAATCTTGAGTTAATTGGTTTGCATGTATTTTGGTTGATTGATTGCCTTGGAATCTCTGTCTTTTAAATTATTTATCAAAACCCCTTTAATTTCAGTCTTTTTATCTTTAAATTTCAAAACCAAAATTCATTCTTATTTTTCTCAAACAATGAATTCTAAAATAATTAATATATAAGATATTTTCGCCATTCAATTCACTTGGATTCAATATCTTGGTTATAAATTTGTTTACCCACTGTCCTATAATTCATCTGTGAATTATGCAGTGATCAAATCGGCGCCATTGCGGGGAATTGTTAGATTTTGTTCTTTTACTAATTTGTTTTAGGGTTTGCTGGATTGAGTTTTATTTTTTGTTCTTGTTTCTGTCACGTGCGTGTGTGGTTTTATGTTGAGCTTTGTTACGATTGATGTCTAGTACGTCGGTCGACACCGAAATCACATCCGCGTCGATTAATACACATTGTATCGGTCGATGTCGTACTGGTCTCTGCATTCGCTTTTCAGGTTGTGCATGAACACGAGGGCCAATGGCAAAACACTTGAAGTCTTTGATCCAGAAATTGAAGCATCCGAATGAGACTGTTCTTATTCTCTCTGAGGGATCGAGCCCTGACATGGTATGTTAGTTTGGATTTTAGTGCTATTCGGACTTGGGAGGAATTGAGAGCTGAATTCCTCTCAAATTTATTCCCTCCCATGATGGTGATTCAGAGAAAGGCGATCATTATCGAGTAAATTCAAAAGGCTGATGAAACACTCTACGAGGCCTGGGCACGCTTCAATGATCTATTGAGAGCTTGTCCGGGTCACGAAATCGACACCGAGGAGCAAGCCCTTCATATTTTACAACAGGATGAATGAGCACACTAAGGAGTTGGTAGATACCTCATCTGGAGGATCTATCATGAGCAAGTCAGTCGAGAATGCCATGAAGTTGTTCAAGAAGATGGATTTGCACACTCACCGGTGGTCAAATCCAAGGCAATACCATGCCAAAGTAGTGGAGAAGACTGAAGGAGAGGACTTCTTGAAGACAAAAATTGAAAAGCTCCATGGGGCCATGGACAAATTGACTGCAAGTGCATCCACAGTTGTTGTTGCACAGGTACAAGTTGACCCCACAGATGTGAACTATGTAAACCGTGGGGATATTAGAATCAGTACATGCAAGGGGGATACCAACACTATCCTCTGAGAGCTCATCTCGGTATCTCTTATGCTCATCCGGAGGGTGAAGAACTTTCCCCACCTGGTTTCGATGTTCAAAATGGAGAGCAGTGGAGAAAAAGAAGGACAATCTTGATGATCTTTTATCCAAGTTGATCAAAGCCTCAGATCATCAAGTTGGAAAGTTGGAACAAGAAGTTGTCGGTGTGAATACAAAGGTGGACCGAATGGGAAAGCACATGCAGATAACTTAAACATAAGTCAGCCAGATAGCTACAACCATTGGAGTGCAACACAAGTCGGGACAACTTCCATGGACCACATAAGTGAACCCGCATATTCATAAAACTTGTAAAGCAATTACCTTGGGGCTCAAACAAGCGACAAAGGTCCAGAGTTGGTTGATGATGAGTTTGGGGGAGAGCTGGAGGAAGATCCCGCAGGGGATACCTCTATTTTAACCAAAACAGAACATGTGTTGGTCGACGTAGAAGATATTGATCGACATGTGGAGGAGTCGATCGACATAGAAGATAGGCCGACGTGCAGGAACTCGACCAAGATGCGAACATTGATCGACGCACACATCCAATTGCAACAACTGACACACCTCAAAGTCGGTCGAAACAGAGAATTGTTCCAGGCGAGGAAGAAAAAAAGAAAGAGAATCTCATCACTCCTATGCCTTTCCCTCAGCGGTTCGCAAAGAAAAAGAGGAGTCCAATTTTGCCAGGTTCGTTGAGAATCTGAAAAAGGTAAGCATCCACTTACCTTTGATTGAGGCTTTGAGAGAGATCCCGGGTACATGAGATACCTCTGGAAATTGATGAGTGAGAAGAAACAGTTTGTTGAGAAGGAGACTGTGAAGATCCATGAGCAGTGCAGTCTACTACTTTAAAAGCAGGTGCCCATCAAGAGAAGCGATCAAGGATGCTTCTATATCCCAGTTGAGATCGGGGGATGCACTTTTGAGCGAGTATTGTGCGATATTGGGGCCAATATCAATTTGATGCCATACTCCATCTACAAGTGTCTCAACATTGGGAGATGAGGCCTACGATAATCACTCTGCATATGGCAAACCACTCTCTATTGCGCCTAAAAGGTATACTAGAGGATGTGCTCATTAACGTGGGCCATCTCATTTTTCATGCAGGTTTCATGGTGCACGACATGAAGGAGGATGCAACCATGCCTATGATCCTAGGGCATGAGTTTTTGGATACAAGTGTTGCCTTCATTGATTGTCGGAATGGTGAGATCACACTCTGGGGCAACGATGAGAAGATCACCTTTGTGATCGACAAGAGCTGGAGACAGTCTGAATGCAATCAAATCACTTGTAAAGAAGAATCTGAGGAAGAAGGGGATGAATCCGAAGCTGGTGAAGAAGCCACTAAGCTCGAATAGGAGCGAGGGAAAGAGATTGCAAAATTTTCAATTACACTATCTCTTCCCAAGCTAACTACTGTCACTCGAGATAGAAAGATCTGCATGGTGGATGTTGGAGGTCGCCGTGTGTGGACCCAACCTCTTTGGTACTGATTTGAGGTACCGTCGATCTACGACGTTAACTAAAGCACTTGTTGTGAGGTAACCCAACTTTTACTTGATTTATTCTCAATTTTTGCTTTATTTTATATTTCATATTGTTTTAACTTTGTTTTGCAAAAAGAAAAGAGGAACAGTGAAAGTCTCTGATTCGATTGGCGTGCCTGGTATCGATCGACACATATAGGTCGACGGGGGCTACACTTCGACCCAGAGGAGAGGTCGACAAGAAGGCTCCGTGTTAATCCACACAAAACATGTCGATCAATACAGAGTGTCAGCCATTGAAAATTCATCGTCGCGTGAGTTTGAATGCTCCGGGTGATTAAAAAATTGATGTGTGAAACCAACTACCAGGTATAGTTCCCTTTCTTTTCTGATTTTCAAACTTATTCCACTTTCCGAGTTGGAAATAAGTTTGGGGATGTGGAAAAGAATTGGAACTTTCTATCTTTTAATTTTATTCAGCTTTCCGCATTTAAATATATGATGAGGAAAATTTTAAAAAATTTATGCTACTTTGAGGAATTTGTGAAATTTGATTCAACCTGAGCATGATTGTGCATTGGGATTGATTGGTAGTTGAGTTTGAATTAAATTTGATTGATTATGGTTTGAGTATTTAAGTAGAGTCATTGTTAGTAGGTAAGGATGTAATCGAACAAAGTAGTGACGTGCTTAAATTTAATTTGTTTAATATTGAATCAAGCTTCTAGTTTTTTTATCTAATACTTTAAAGTTTACGGAGCGTTAGTCAAACAAGAACAAACTTTCTAAATTTTTAAATATTCATTATTATGTTAAAATAAAAATTATTTATTCTAATATTAATTTCATACTTATGCTCAAATTCAATTTTTTCTCATTACTGTTACTTTTAAATCATTATAATATTATTTTTATAAAATTAATTTATTGTATATTTCTTTCTAATTTTATCTAATTAGTTTGCTCGCGAGTCAAATAATATGAAATTCGAATTTGCTTCATTTAATAAACAAGCTTCATCAAATAAGCTTGAGTGAACTTCTATCGAGTTAAGTTATAAATTACTCACGAATAATTTGGTAATTTACAGCTTTTTAGTGTGAGATTATCCTGAATTATAATTAATAGTTGCCAGGGCCTCGTTTGAGGATGTATTCTAATAAAAATTCTTCTTCATCACCTTTACCTCCATCAATATTTCAGCAGCATCAAATTCGTATTGAAACAACACACGCAGTGAATACAGTTTAATTTGGTTGAACAAAATAGAATACAACAAACATAAAAACTTGCTTTGCTTTGCTTGCTGCAGAAACTGGGATGCCTTGCAAAGAATGTGGCTCCCAACAATCTCACCATTTAACTGCAATTAATTCATTAATCATTGATTGCTTCCTCAATTATTTTTGTCGTTCCACCAAAAATGGTTTGAATGTCAGCACAACTGCAATCAGCTCAACCACGTTCAGGATGAAGAAAACCATTTGATCTCCTGCATATTTACACAACCCATTAAAAACAGATGAATGAGAGTGATTGATCAGACCAAACTTCTAAGATCTATGAAAGAGAACCTAGGATATTTCATTTTTTTTTTTGTTGTTGTCACAAGTAGGATGTCAAATGGATTAACCAATCAGCTTTCGGGTTAGCTATCGGATTGGTCATTCAATTGAAGTCGAGTTGGACCGAAAAGTCTTAACCCTAAACTTATCCTTCAATTTTCGGATTAATTTATTGGACGACGAATTTATAAACTATTTTTTACAACTTTTTATGTGATTAAATATTTTCTGCTTCTCTTTTAATCTTCTAAACAATAAAAAATATTTATTCTTATTTTATAAAAAAAAATCAAAGTGTCCCTCACCATTAGTCCCACATGGTTTGGCACAGGAACCAATACTCACCAAAATTTAATAATTTAATAATGTATTAAATGATAATGAATGGATTACAATTTTTACAATTTACCAAAAGGGCAAAAATATTGATGTGAGTAGCTGGAGGCCAAAATTCATGGGAAAAAGCTGAATCAAATTTTTGTGAAGGGAAGAGAGAAAAAAATCATGGTAGGAGAAGTACACGGTGGAGCTACGCGACCCCAACTGGAAGAGGACTCGGGTATGGCTAGAGACATTTGACACCGAGGTGGAAGGAGCCAGAGCTTACAATTGGGCGGCGTTCAAGCTCCAGGGAAGCAAAGCCATACTCAACTTCACAGCTTGAGTTTGGAACCGACGCCACTAAAGAGGTGGAGATGGCAGTCTGCGGCTGGAAGATGAGTAGGGATGAGGAGTGTCAGGAGAGAGAAGAAAGTGGTGAGGAGGGAGGAGAATGTAGTGGTGGAGATGGAGAGCGAGTTTCAAAGATCGTGCCATTAAAGCCGTCGAGTTGGACTGCGATTTGGGATGGGGAGGTGCCGCCGTTGAGAGAATAGAAGAGAGAAATTTTGCGAGAAATGAGTGTCGGCTGGATGGGGGGGGTGAGGGTAATGATTTTAGGGTTGAGGGGTAATTTAGTCTTTTAGGCTTAATTAGGTTTAAATTATTAATTTTAATTTATCTTAATTTTTAACCAAAAAAGGAAGTGGGACTAATTGGTGGGACGGGCGAAAGTAGAAAGTGGGACTAATAGTGTGGGACGGAGGGAGTACTAGTTTGTTATTTCATCAATGTTTGAACATATTTACACATGATTAAATAACTTTTAAGGACTTGATTTTAAAACTACTTGTACTAAATACAATTATATAACTCAAAACTTGGAAAAAAAAAAAAAAGAAAGATTATCTTGAATGATAGAAGCATATTTTGGCAATTTAGTTATATGAAAAATTAATCGGCAAAAATAAAGTCAATTTGTCAGGTTCTGGGCTTTAGGTTATTCAAGTTAATTTTCGGATATTTCATCTTTAACCCACTTTTTGGTTAAAGTTTAATTGACATCCCATCCTAGGTAACAAATAATATATATAGTACTCCCTTCGTTCTACCATATTAGCCTCATTTTCCATTTTTGTTTGTCCCGTAAGATTAGTTACATTTCCTAAAATGTAAATTAATCCCTACATATAAAAAATATTATTAATTCAACTACACTCATAAACATTGATTATTGTGTCCGATCAAAGTGAGACTAATGACATGGGAGAGAGGGAGTATTTCACTGAATAGGGTTAAGAAATGGATTTGAGGCAGTATGTAGATCATAGTCACTTGTAACAAATGCATACCTGGAAGGAAATCAGCATCTTGGCGTTTTTCTGCCCAAGAAAATCTGCATGAATTTGAATTAGGCAAGGAAAAGTTAGCGCGCGAAAATCTTGAAGTAGTCATATTAATTTATGTGAAACATGTTTGAGAAAGGAGAATGATGTAATGAAGATTTCAATGGCTTACTTCTAAAGGTAAACACGAGTCAAGTCGACTCGCGAGTTACTCAGGATTGACTCATAAAAAAACTTAAATTTGACTCAAGAGTCAAGCTCAAGCTACTCGAGTAGTTATTGAGCTCTACATTCTCAATTCATAAGCTCGTGCGAGCCTTTTCAGGTTCGAGTTTAAGTTGAGCCCGAATCAAGTTTGAGCTTAAGCTAGTATTGCGAGTCTTATCAAAATTAATATAATTAATTTTTTATCTCTAAATTTATTACTTGATTACACATATTTTTTAAAAAATTAAAAAAATAATAATTAAGAGATCGAGCTCAAACTTGAAATCCTAAGCTCAATACAGCCAAGTTTGATCAGGCTCGTGATCAATCCCACTTAACACGAGAAAAATACAAAACTTATTGTTTGGAGGGAAAAGAAGGCATTTTATCATGTATTTCAATTCCATGAGTGAAATACATTCACAATCATTGACGCCAACTTATACGTTATCTTCCTTCCATGTGGTGGTGTCCATACAAAATTGAAGAATTATTTTTTTAAAAAAAACGAAACAACATCATTTAATGCAAATGGATATTATAAAAACTCTACAATTTCATCCTGATTTCTTTATCTATCACAATCTCAAGTACTATGATTTTCCAAACTCATTCATTACTAAAATTAAGCGTCTGGAAAACTAAAGTTGAGGCAAAAAAAAAAAAAAAAAGAAATTAGGATGACATGCTATTTTTCTTTATCAAATATATCCTTCATTTTTACTTTGAACGATGTCGTTTTGTTTTGACGCGAAATTTTAAAAAATACCAATTTAACTCACATAATTAAAATTTGGGATAAAAATTCCTAAGCTGAAATTAATTGGAATAAAATTCTTTGAAAGGAAAAATCTCGGAATAAAATGTCTAGTTTTCCCTTATTTTCATCAAAATAGCTTAAGATTTGTAAAAGAATGAAGAGATCCAAGAGAAACTCACAGTATTCCTCCACCAGCAGGGCCAACAGCTTTGAAAAGAGACATGAAGGTCATGGCCATACCATTTGCAGCTCCCCTTTGGTCTTGATCCTATGCATGCATATATGTTTCAAATTATAAAATATTCATCTAGGAGGAGGCGAATGATGAGAGAATTAATTAATTACCACAGCTCTATTTTGTAATATGAAAAGCCCCGTCACAATGGATATCTGCTCAAACATACAAACCACTTAAAACACATAAATATTTGCTTGTTCTTCACTAATTAGCAATCCTTTGGATAAAGAAATCACTAACCGATAGGACATTCTTCAGCAAGGATGCAATATTCAACGCTATTGATAACGCGATCCCGGATAACATGGCTATGTAGTGATAGCTTGTTAATAGAGGGATTGAAATTATCTGAAAAAAACAGAAACATTCATACATATTCAATAACTTGATTGTGAAGATCATGTTCATGTCATAAGTCTCAAGTTCCAAGGGTCTTACTCCTAAAATTCTAGAAACCTTGATGGGACCCAAGATTCTCTCCACAATTGGGTACAAGGAAGATTGGAAGACCAGAAGCCCCAAACCTGAATTTTAAATAAGCTATCATCAAATTCAAACCATACATGTACAAGTAGTGAGTAATATATTACTAGTCTGCATTGTCTTATTCCTATTCAGTTATAGTGAGTTGGGAAGACAATGAATGGCCTAAGTATATTTACAAAAAAGAAATGTTGCAAAAATCAGCTTAGGCAGCCCAGTCCGACCCGAATAAGGTTTTATTACTAATGACTATAGTCTTTTCATAATATAAAGGATGGTATTCGTAAATTACGAGTAACTATTCAACCATACCTGAGATTGCAAGAACTGTACCGACATCTTCAGTTGTGTAACCGAGTCCTCCGAGTCTTCGGGGGCTCTCTGCCCATAATGAGAAAATCTGTCCAAGTAAAACCAGGGTTGGTTGAAGAAGAATCCAAGAGAGTCGAGCTTAAACAATGGCCAGTTCTTTTTATTTTATATTTTTGTACTTAATGCAGAAGCATAAGTGTATGTCTTCCTCCTAACATCTAGCAAACTGCTGATATATTTCAGCTTAGAATCAGTTTTTACAGCCATCACAAAGATCATCGAAACAATGGTTAGCAATTATGAATCTGTAAGATCAAGGCTGTGATTTACTTACCTCGGTGTAAGCCATATCATGAAGTGAGAAGATGCAATATACGATGATGGACGACATGAGTGGCCAGTTCTTGAAGAGGCTTTTTTTGGAAGACTTATTTTCATCAACCTCTTTAATTTCAGACTGCTGAGTTGCTGCCTCCAGAGCTTCATACGAACCACGAGAGGGTGTCATCTCTGAGTTGTGTGTGTGCAGAGATTCCTGCATCTCCCAAAAGTTTAGATCTAAACAACACGACGAAAATATTTACGACCACTTATAAACATGAGATACATAACATAAGAAAGCAACTACTCTCTAGATTTTGAGTACTGTCAAAAACAGTTGTGATCAACTTAATCTTGTTACAGCTGTGTAAAATGCATTCTGAGACTGAGGGACGTACCGGGATCCAGAAGCAAATAATAGTTACAATGCCAGCAAATAATGAGATTATCAGACAGGGCAGGAAATAGGGGAACCTACAAAATATTTCTCAGTTAGTTACACTGCATGAAACCAGAGCCTAAAGATGATTTTGCATAAAGAAAGAGGGGAGAAAGAGTAAAAGCACCTCCCAAAAAAGGAATCTGATGAGAATATTCCTGGAAATTTATCTGCAGGCTTAGTCCAAACATTAAACCAAAGAAAAAACATTGTTAAATTTATACATAAATAGTCATCTAGAAATATTGCAGGATAATAGAAACACTGTATTAAACCAAATTCTTTGATCATGAAGCATAATGGGGCAGAGAAACTCCAGATGAAAGAAGTAGTTCGTGGTGAATAACTACTACTGATCATCGATAAGCACGAGAAATTAATGGAGGTGAAGTCATGCAATGAAGATAACATAAACACATATAGATTAGTACCTGAGCAAGATAGCCTCCCAAAGCTGGTCCAATAACTAACCCTGTGCCCCATGCAGTGCTAACCTATGAGAAATTTGAGTTGAATTCTCAGAAATTGCTATTATGTAATAATGAGCAGCCAGAGAAACAACAATAGGCACAGGATCGTTCGGAATTAGAGGGTGTTCGGTGAGCTTATAATATCTTCATAGCTTTCAAGATGTTTTGAAGTGCTGATAAGCACAAGAAAAGAAGTATGCTTGGTCACAGAGTAAACCACGAAACATTGGCTTACCGCTGACAATCCGTAAGACTGGTATTCTTCACGAACTGTTTCACATGCATATGCCTGGCCACAAAGTAAAGCCATGAAATGAAGTAAACAACAACTAGACGGCAGCACTACCATAAAGCAAATCCACACAAGTCAGCTATTTGGTTACGTAAGAAAACACCTTTATTGGTCCGAGTAAGCCGTTCAAACTGCCAAGAAGAAACCTCATTGTGATTGCCATCCAATAGTTTAAACTAAGGCCAAATAGAGTGTTGAATATAACCCTGCAAATGCATAGACATCTAGTTACTTACTTGGATGACCAAAACGGACACCTATATAAACTAAGGCGAAACGTTGATTACTCACACTGTGGTACAACCTATAATGATTACAGGTTTTCTACCATATCTATCAGCAATTGCTCCCCACATGGTGGAAGTTAGAGCTCTTCCAAGCATGTACGCAGACCCTTCATACGGAGATGTTCATAAAGATTTGGGTGAAGTATGACGAACAAATAGTGGTGGAAACTAGCCAAGAATGTTGAAAAGAAGAGGTTAATACTGAATACCATACCTACAAAACCAGCATAGTAACCAATATCCTCTTCTCTTTCCGCAATGTGAAAATCCCTTATCTGTAACAAAAAGGTCACATGATAAACAAATAAGCTCTCTACTTTTGCCATGAGTCTGGCCACAAGTAATGCAAAATACCGAAATGCTTACCATGAAATAAAGGAATGGGAAAAGCGAGGATATTGTGAGAGCTGTAGACAAGGAATGGAACAGAGAAAAGGCAAGCTTTTAGGACACATGAAATAAAAGACTTCAATTTATCATAAGCCATTCAACCATTGGTGGCCAAGTTTCATTACAATTTCAATCAAAATCTCATCAAACACTTCAACTCATGATCAACACAAAGAAAAAAGGCTAATCCGGTGATCGAAAAATGTCTTGAGCCTTCTCTTATATGAACTTACTGCAGTTCTTCTAGATTCTTTTTTTATTATTTTTTTGAAATACTATTAAACTTTCTTACCTTTTTATGAACTTAATTTCCTTATCTAAAACACAAAACCAAACACCACCACCACCATATCTACCTACCTTACTCCCCACAAAATTAATTAAAAAATAATTTTTTTCCCATCGTAGTCATTTTTTTCAATTTCAGTAATATCAAATATCCTTTTTTTTCTCTTCCTGAAACGAGTAACTCACTGCTGCAAACCTTTTTAACCTATCGTCTTCATTTAGAAAAGTCCAATCCGTGCATGAGCAAGCAAACCATACTATACAAGCTATTCATGAACACTCGAAAAAAGTTTTTATTTATTTATTTAATGGATACAAAGTTTTTTCCCCTCTTATTTATTGGATTACACCTAACAGAGAGTGCAATCTGCTCAAACCAAGTGAATGACAAAATTATGCACTCTTTCCTAAGAACCCCACAAAACTTATCATATATGCGTGGGTAGAGAGAGAGGGGATCTCATTAGTCATTACCAGTGGCGAGCACAATAATCCAGACAGTGAAAATCTGCTTGAGAGGAAGGCTTCTTTGCAACTGTTTCTGCCGATCAACCTCACATCCCGGGCACCCCTCGAAGTAGTCATCTTTGCGCAGTAAACTCTCCGCATACTCCGCCGCAGCAGCCATTTTCTCAACTTCTCTCTCCCGCTCCTCCTATGCAGATTCAACACGTATGTAATGGATCAAATATCCGGAGATCAAATTCTATGGCTGGCAGCTATTCAAACAACGTTTAGGAATTAAATTTCGATTTAAATTCTTACTTTTTGTTGGTTTAAATATTTGAGGCTTAATGGCTTATACATTTTGTAAGGAAAGTTTTGGTTGGTCGTTTTCTACTATAAATATATAATGAGAAAAAAAAAACGTGATAGGTCGGCGACTCGACGCAACATGTTTATTTATTTAAAAACTATACCTTATAGTTAAATTTAAATACTTATTTTTAATTTATTTCATTTGAAGAAAATAATTTTAAATTTTTTTCAGCAAATTTTCAAAATTAACAATTCTAAACTAATTTGTAAATTGACATATTATATATATATAGATGAAAGATTATGTAAAAAAAAAATCTTCATGTAATAAAAAAAAAATGAATTATGTCTATCAGATCTAAAAAAATCAATGGCTAATATGCAAACAAGCAATGACTAAAACACAATCAAGTAACAAAATAATCAAGCAACAACTTAAACACAATCAAGCAACGTCATAAACACAATCAAATATCTTTCTCACTGGATCTACTCCTATATATATATATATATATATAGAGAGAGAGAGAGAGAGAGACTGATGTGGTGAGAATAGCCCTTATCGTGAGAAATGAGAATAAATATAGTTAATCGATTTGATAACATCAACGATCCAGATTACATAAAAGTTTTAACAAAAAATGCGGCATTTTATTCTCATTTTACTTCATTAAAGGACAACATAGTCATTACGAACAATGAACGAACTTCAGTTGTATTCATATTATCTATTATATACTTTATCTCCAATCTACTTCATTAAATTCAAAAACAACATTTATTATTTGAAGTTATACTTCATCTAACAGCCATTGTATCGCTCGTATGATTCATTTTATCTACTGAGATATTCATTTTAGGTATTATATTATACATTATGATGTGAGATTCTTTTTTTAATCTTCACTTAGGTCTAACAACTTTCTCTTTCCTTGGAATTAACTGACTGTCGCTCCCTTCAGTTTTGACCACATATGGAAGTAACACTTTGATAGTTTGAGGAACTAATGCAACATAATTGTTGGTCCCAGATCAGAGTACAAACAATGTGCAGCGGAAATAATTAAACAATAAATTACACTCTAAGTCTATACAGTTCAGTTGCTATCACAGTTTGTAGCTAACAAACTTTTATATGAAACACAGTTTTAGTTTAACCAGCAGAATAGTTAGCAGTTTTACAGTTCAAACAGTTAGAGAGTTTATACGCTTCAATACTTACACAGTAGGTATTGAAGGTTTCAAATTATCAGTAAACTATAAGGTGCAAAATGTAAATCAAAACTGTAAACGACACAGGATATTATAGTGGTTCAGAGCCTAAAGCCCTACGTCCACTCTTCGGATATCAGATCCGGTAATTCACTAAGTTATGAAGATACACTTCTCACGATCTAAAGCTAGCTGCTGCAGAGACCTCTGTCCACAGCAAGATGGATCACTCGCCCTAGTAGTTGCTCTTCACTCCTTCTTCAGTCCGTCGAAGGCTCTACGTCTTCTCTATGGACCGGCTCGAAGTTGGACTGAGGACAAACCTCCATTTTCCTTTTTGGTAGGTTGGATGATTTTGTTCTTCCTAGAACGTCAGCTGTTTGGTGGTAGCCCGTAATAACCTGTTCTTCCTTTGCAAAGACCAAGCTGTTGTGTTCTTACTTAGACAGTAAGAACACCAAGATACTAGATTAAGTCTGCTAATTTAATCCTAGTAGTAGCAATGTCGCACAGTGAATCTCCTCAGACTTCGTAGCAATGGATGCAGTGAGCTCAATAAAAGAACTACGGCAGCGATGTCTTCTCTCTTGAAGGCGTGTAATGCTTTTCTTCAGATTCAGGCGAGAGACAATAAATGGAGATTAAACGTTTGTAGATAATTGAGCAGAGAGATAGCGATTTGGCAAAGGTTTGTAAGTCTCTGATGATCCTGCTATTTATAGGTGAGCCACCAAAAAATAGCCGGTAGAGACATTGGAGATGGTGTCCAATCACAATCCATGCTCTTCTGAAAAGTTGCTTGTCACTCTGCTTTTTCTTCTACAAGGTACTACTTTTCAGAGCAGTTTGTACTTGTGTGTCAGACGTGGAATGTTGTACGTCAGTCACAACTTCGTATTTGTATGATCTTTTTCATTAACCTTTTTGGTGTTCCCTTGCTTCTTGTTCGACATCTTATCATGTACGCATTTCCTGATGCGAGACTGTCTTGCTCTTAAAACTGCAGGCTCCTCTTAGCAGTTTCTTTGTGAAAACTGTATCCACAGTTTTTGTGACCTTGCTCTGCTCGTCTTCGTCTTTTTAGTCAAGACAGTTTTAATCTGAACAATCTCTTCTTCAAACTGTTCCACAATTTTGTTGACTTCCTTCTTCCTGGACTATTACAACTCGAATGATCCTATACAAGGATTACATGAGCTAGTAACTCTAAGTCCTAGACTTTGGTATTTAGTTTTGACACATCAGAACATCAAATTAAGGTAGGATTTCTACATCAATACCTAACAACAATCATCTTCAAACATATTCTTTTTCATTGATGAATTGTTATAGTTAGCAATTGAGTCATCCGAATGGTTTATAAAATTCATCTAATACTCTAAATTTTTCCCTTTGTAAGGCTTCAGCGTATCAGCACATTCTGGTATAAATGAACCTGAGAACAAATAAAATGAACATGTTACTAAAAATGAAATCAATAAAAAGGAATATCAGAGTTTACTAAAAATGAAGTTCTAATATCAAATAATGAATAACACAACACTACAGATGAATAATAAAAAAGTAAAAACGAAAGACTTCAAAAACTATTTGAAATAAAAATTCTCAAAACAATATATCAAAAACAATATCGTGAAACCATAATCAACAAATATCATCCAAATATTTCAAACAACGGAAACACATATGATATTCAAATCAAAAAACCAGAAAAAAAAATAAACTTAGAAAGCACAAAAACTTCGAATCTAACCTTAAGAACCAATCAAAACGAGAATTCGATCGCCAAAATCATATATATGAATTAATGAGAATAAAATGAACATGAAGACGAATTGATATATATTGTGAAATATCAAAACTTATTCAACAGGGCAATCGAGATCTCATGGAAAATTGAAAAGAAAAGGAATCACAGATCCAAATCGTGTGAAAGAAGGAAACCAAATCTCGAGTTACTTTATTTTTACATAAATATGAATTAAAAAAATAAAATTACACCGCATTAACTGTAGTGAGAATGCTATAAGAATGCTATCATGCATTTTTGGTTACATTCTTATTGACTTTGACACAATTTCATGAATCATGATGTGTCAACTTTTTACATTTTGCACACATTCTCATTGGTTTATCCAACATTCGAAGAGCTTTCTCATTTCTCGAAGCAATTCGACTTCCACTACCTTTGGTTTTTACAATAATTGGAGGCAACACTTCAATATTTTCAGGAACCTATCGACCATAAAAACCTTCAAACATCTTCTTCTTCAAAGCAGCAACACGAGCATAGTCCCTATAAAACTTAATTCCATCATCAACAGTTCTAAAAACTCTGCCCTTAAAACTCTTCATCTCATCAACACACTTTGGAATAAATGAACCTGTAAGATACAAAAATGCATAAATTTAACACTAAAGATACACAATTTAAAAGTAAAAACTGAACGTCGATCTGAATAAAATAAATTTTAAAAAATATATTCATGCACAATTAACAAAGTCGAGAATGAACATGAATGCAAAATCCAGAAACAAAGAAAAAAATCTGATCGACAGAAGAAATTTAAATCAAATAGAACGAAGAAGGAAGAAGAAATCAAATCGCGCGAAGAAAGGAATAAAAAGTGTGTAAGATACAAAAATGCATAAATTTAACACTAAAGATGCACAATATAAAACTAAAACTGAACGTCGATCTGAATAAAATAAATTTTTTTAAACTATATTCATGCACAATTAACAAAGTCGAGACCGAACACGAATGCAAAATCAAGAAACAAAGAAACAAAATCTGATCGACAGAAGAAATATAAATCAAATCGAACAAAGAAGGAAGAAGAAATTAAATCGCGCGAAGAAAAGAATAAAAAATCTGATGAGATACTATTTCAGATTTTTTAAAAAAAGCTAAAATTAATAACCTTAATTTTGCAACACTGCAGGATAATCGAGAAAAACATTCACACGGAGTGAAATTGATCATGAGTGTTGAAATCACAAAATAAAAGGCTGAGATTTATTCTCATTTCTCATACTAAAAACTATTCTCATATGATCACTACTATATATATATATATATATAGAGGTTAGATCATATGAGAATAGATGTAAATGTAAGAAATGAGAATAAATCCCAGCCTTTGATTTCACAAGATCTGCAGTCATGCTTTAATAATTTCCGTCTTCATTTTATCCTCCGCGAACTTCATTATTACATATTTAAGGGTATCATTGTCATTTAGCCTGTTTTAATTATGGTATCTCCTTCAAATAATTTTCATTTTCATTTTATCCTCCGCGAACTTCATTATTACATATTTGGATCTGTAATTCATTTTCTTTTCGATTTTTCATAAGATTTTGATTGCCTTGTTGAGTCATCCAATACTCTAAAATTAAATTAAATTTTATTATTATATAATTGAATTTCCTAATTTAATGAAGTTTTAAATAGATAAAATGGATTTAACATATTCTTCTGAAAATATGATTTTATTTTTATTTAATTTAATTTTTCCCATTTAATAAAGTTTGTAATAGATAAAATGAAGATAATTGAAATCATTTTTCCAAAAAATTAATTTTATTTTTGTTTAATTTAATTTATTCATTTAATGAAGTATAAAGAAGATAAAATGAAGAGAACTAAAATTCTTTTTCCGAAAAATTAATTTTATTTTTATTTAATTTAATTTTTTCCATTTAATGAAGTATATAGGAGATAAAATAAAGAGAACTGAAATCCTTTTCCGAAAAATTGATTTTTTATTTAATTTAATTTTTTATTTAATGATGTATATAGGAGATAAAAATGAAGATAACTAAAATTCTTTTTCCAAAAAATTGATTTTATTTTTATTTAATTTGATTTTTCCCATTTAATGAAGTATAGAGGAGATAAAATAAAGAGAATTGTTTCTAAAAAAATTATTTTTTTCATTTAATGATGTATATAGGAGATAAAATGAACAGAATTGAAATACTTTTTCCGAAAAATTGATTTTATTTTTATTTAATTTAATTTTCCCATTTACTGAAGTATAGAGGAGGTAAAATAAAGAGAATTGAAATCTTTTTTTCGAAAAATTGATTTTTTATTTAATTTAATTTTTCATTTAATGATGTATATAGGAGATAAAATGAAGATAACTGAAATTTTTTTTCCGAAAAATTGATTTTATTTTTATTTAATTTGATTTTTCCCATTTAATGAAGTATAGAGGAGATAAAATGAAGAGAACTGTTTCTAAAAAATTAATTTTTTTCATTTAATGATGTATATAGGAAATACAATGAAGAGAATTGAAATAATTTTTCCGAAAAATTGATTTTATTTTTATTTAATTTAATTTTTTCCATTTAATGAAGTATAGAGGAGATAAAATGAAGAGAACTGTTTCTAAAAATTTTTGATTTTTTTTCATTTAATGATGTATATAGGAGATAAAATGAAGAGAACTGAAATCATTTTTTTCCGAAAAATTGATTTTATTTTTATTTAATTTAAGTTTTTCCATTTAATGAAGTATAGAGGAGATAAAATGAACACAACTGAAAGTCGTTCACTATTCATAATGACTATGTTGCCCTTTAATGAAGTAAAATGGGGATAAAATGTCGCGCGTTTTTTGAAGCTTGTAAGCAATCTGAATTATTGATGTTGTCAAATATATGAACGAGATTTATTTTCATTTCTCACGTTAAACCCTCTTATCACCGGATCAACCCCTATATATATATATAATTTTTCCTTTTGGAATATGAAACACAATGCATGGAGACAATTGAATGCGTTGGAGACATGTGGAAAATGACTATAGGCATTCATCAACAGTAAACCTACTATGTTTGTCTCACTGTCTGTCCTACCTTCATATCATATTATAACATATATTGCACCTCAAATTTATAATGACACAAAGATAAAAAAGAAAAGAGTCACTATGTAAAGAATAATATTATTATTATTATTCATGATAGCTGACAATTATGACTCGTCATGAATTCAAATAAAGGAGCGCCTACCTATTTTTAGGGTCCTAAATTATTAGGAAATCAATCTAATTTTGATTCAATAAAAGTTAATTAAAATTTATTTAGAGAAATTTATTTCTTATATGAATTAAATTTAAGTTTTATAGTACTCAACTAATAAATTTGTGCTCGTTAACTTACCATAGTATAACTATGATTTTATTAACTTTATAAAATTAATATTTTCATAATTTAAACATAACATATATAATAAAATCTTTGTAATTATAAGAAAATATTGTATTGAAATATAAAGATGATATTATTTTTAGAATAATTTTTTTTAACTTTAAAAAAATAATATATATTTTTTAAAATTATAATCTAAATTTTAAAAACTTATTTGGCTCAACTAAAATTTGATTCAGTTGGTAAATTTTAAAATATTTGATAAGAATATGTCAAAAAAAAAAAAAAAACTTGATAAGAAAACATAATAATTAACATAATTATAAATGAATTCAATTTGAACTTGATGTTATGACTTATGTACATGTGTAAAGATTAATGGGTACTCTCTCCGTCCCAATTAAATAGGCCATTTTCTTTTCGGCACAGGAATTAAGACTGTGAGTTTAAGTGAAATTAATATTTTATTGTTGAGTGTAAAAAAATTGTCATTTTTTTTAAAGAGACCAATTTAGTTGGACTCCCAATTTGATAAGATGGTCTATTCTGCTGGAACGGAAGAAATATTATTTTTGACAATATAAAAACACCCACATTAGGGCTCCTTAAAAAAAGTAAGGAGCTCGCCACGTTAGTTTTGTTGCCAAGTGGACGAGAGAGAAGGCAAAAATGAGAGGAAGGGGTAGAAATTTATCTACCGAGCTCCCATAAAAAATGGGCCCCACCGTCATTAACCCCACGTGCGATTCCGAGCCACGCAGCTCACAGGCACGCGCCCTCTGTGAAACTGGTGGTCCGAACAACTTTTTTTTTCCCTTTTTTTTGATTTTTCCTTTTATGATTTTCCTTTTTCTTTGTTTATTCCTTTTCTTTTTATGTTTTTGTAATTTTTTTTTACGTTTTTGTAATTTTTTTTGTGTTAGACTTCTTTTCCTTCATAATTTTTTTAATTCTTTTTATTTTTTACTTTTAGTAATATTTTTTTAAAAAATAAAAAATGAATATGATTAATATATTATACATATTTGTTGAGTCTTAATTAATTTTATCATAATTATTTTACCACCACACCAATTTCAATAAATTTAATATTAAATAAAAATAAATAAGAATATGTGTAGAATATATATATATATATATATATATATATATATATATATTGAGTAGTGGTTATGACATGTGTGACCCATGAACAGTTAAAAGTAAGATAGATAAAAAGTGAGGTAAATATAAATTAAGATAGATGCTGATGTGACGCACATGTGGAGGTAGATAAACATTTTTAAGCACCCCACCACTCCCACCACTCTGAATGCCCCAAGTAACAAAACTTCTAAGCGTGCCTTTTTAAAAACCAATCAATAGGTTTGAAGAAAACAATCAACATCATTTGATGGAGACAGTCTACACCTAGTTCTTTTAATGGTAATTATGGGATTTATCCTCAATTTTGAAAAATTATGGAATTCAATCTATATTTCATAATTTATGGAATTCTATTCTAAACTATGTTTTTCATGCAATTTTATCCAAACTGAATTAACACCATTAATTTATGCCACATCGACACTAGTTGTGTTATGATTTTTGTTAGAGAAATTCTTCCCTACTTTTGATGTTTTGGTGGGTCAAAGAATGCAAGCCATCTCAGTTAGTTTTTCCAGTTTCTAGCATTCTAAATTGTAATCCTTGTATAGGATCGATCGAGTTGTAATGGAACTTAGGCTGAAGATCGAGCAATGGAGAATGCTCGAGAACTGACTATCATCACGCCTAGCCTTAACCGAAAACTGAGTTGGAGCACGCAGTTTTAGGTCTATCCATACTTACAAGGAGAAGTCAGTATGAGGGCTTTCCCAAACTGACCAAGGAGAAGTCAGTTTAAGGGATTTCCATACTGATCCGGAGAAATTAGTATGAGGGCGTTTCCTATACTGACTATAGAAAGTCAGTATGAGGATTTACCATACTTACCTTGGGAAGTCAGTATGAGGGCTAAGCTATACTGACTCTCAAAAGTCAGTATAAGAAGCCTCAGTCAGACTCAGGCGTTTGTAAATGCCTAAGTCAGTACAAGGTTATACAAACTGGATTCCTCGGGCTGCAAAGGAGTCTGACATAAAGTCAGTGTATTGTACACTGACAATGGGCAGAGCAGAAAGGAGACCTAAGGCATGGGCTACGATTGGACAATATAATCCACGAGTCTAATGTCTGGATTTATGTGTCTAACGGATAGAAATTCAAATTGCCATAGGTTCTCCTCTCTATATAAAGACCTGCCATCTCAACCTTAACAGGTTACCTGAACAGAATTCAAAATCTACTAGTTTAAAGAAACAAAGGGCATATTTAGGTCATCTCTCCCACAAAAACTCTCTCTGAGTTTTCCATGTTCTTAACACGAGACTTGAGTCTCCGACTCAAGTTACCCACCATGCTATCTTCTCCTAGCACGAGACTGAAGCTCTATTTGGTGAATATATCTTTCTGAGATATATTCATAGCTGTCAGTTTCCTAGTCTGGGATTATGATTCTCACGGATGTATGCCAGCCACCTGTGTTCTGGGAAGAACCTCTAAACATCCAACCATTCTGGGAAGAATATGTAAACATCCACCCACCAAAAAAGAGGCTGCGGGGTGCGTCCCCACTTCAACCTGAAGACTGAGTCTACAAGGAGTTCCTAGGAGAGTGCCACAGCTGACCGGAGGACGGAGGTGCCACGAACTGCGTATAGATCGTAAGAAGGCTTGTATTTACTTAGTGAATTATCTAGACCTTGGGTCTGAAGAGTGGATGTAGGATATTGAAATTCGAACCACTATAAATCTCTGTGTGCTGCTTTACTACTTTCTTTATACTTGCTCTATTCGAGCCACTAAGTTCTTCATTGAAGCTTTTCGCAAGCTCTTATAACAGAAGCTCCAAAACATGTGAAGTTTATCTTCCAAAGGTTATCTTGGGATTCTTTCTATTCTAGAAAGAATCTAGCACCCACTATTGCGGAGCAAGAGTGATTCGTACGGGCAACACCAACACAAGTACAAGTTCCGAGAAGAACTATAAAACTCCCAGCAGTCGACGTCCAAAGAGAAAGGAGGTTTGTCCTCACTCTAAGGAGCGACACCGGTTGAAGATTGGAGATCGAGGTGCTTGAAGGTGCGCGCTGACCAGACGGAGGAGCTGCTCAACGTTAGAGATCAGACCTGACCTTGTACTCATTCTTCTAGTGAATTTTCAGTCAAAGGACTGAAGAGTGGACGTAGAACAATTGTTCGAACCACTATAAAAACCTTTGTGTTGTTATTGCTTTATTTCGTTATTGCATGTTCTTAGATACATTTGAAACTCAACACATCAAGTGTTGAAGTATAAACTGCAACCGAACTGACAAATATACGAGCTAAAACACTTTGGATAAACACTTGCTAAGTCGAGACCTTAGCAAGATTTGTGCAAGATAAATTTAATACTTCCGCTGCATATAAAACACTCTGATCGGGGACCAACAAGTGGTATCAACGCGGTTGGTCTTTACGGACTAGCTGCTTTTGAGTCGCTTAGGACCAGATCTAGATTATCCTTGAATATCTGTGTTTAGCTCAGGTTCAAGAAAATTGCGCACAACGCAAAGCTTCCCAAGTTCACTCCAGACTCTTATTCTACCTGGAAAAAGAGGTCGATGATCACATTGATGAACGTGCATCCTGAGATGAGATGAGTGATTGAAGTTGGACCTATCAAAATCCAGAATGTGAAGACAAGGGTCGGAGAGAACGTTACAGGACCAGACGAAATGATGGATAAGCCACTTGAAGAATGGACTCAAGAAGAATGAGCCCGTGATTAACTAAATTACTTAGCCATGGATCTGATATTAGGTGCCTTGTCACCTACTCTAATGGCTGAAGCGTTGGAGTATGATAGTGCCAAAGAAATGTGGGACTTTCTTGGTACCTTAAACAAGGAATCGGATCAGATGAAGATAAACAAGCTACAACAATGGGTAGACATGTATGAATCTTTTTGCTTGATTCCAGGTGAAACCATCAAGGACATGGAAGCAAGGTTCAACAATATTGTAGCTGAGTTAAAGAAGTTGGGAAGGACGTACGAACTTCCCGATATGAATTCAAAGATTCTCTCAAGACTTCCGAAGGAGAATTGGTTTGTCAAAGTAACCAGTCTAAAGGACAAAGATCTATCAACAATCAGCACCAAAGACTTGTTTGCTCAATTGAAAGCCCACGAATGGGATATCACGCAAATCAACAAAAATGAAGTTGTTCGTGCTGCAATCAACTTTGAGGAACCGATGGAGGGTGCCGCATTCTTTGTAAAGAAAGATGGACAAAAATGGAAAACAAGGAAACCATACCACTCAGATCGACCTGCTCAATCCAGTTCAACAAGGGAGATTCCTTCTACCAGCGACTCTCACCTCAAAGAAGATGAATGTTCCATAAGCGAGCTAGAGGAACAAATTAAGAGATTGCAAAGGTTGCTGTTGAAATCAAAAGGGAAGGAGGACTTCCAGCAGACTCAACTAACAGACAACAAGAATAGTAAGAGAGAACCACGAACATGCTACGAGTGCAATTCCCCGGATCACCTGAAGTTTGAGTGTCCAAAAGTTGATCCAGAAGAAAGGGAAAGACTGAGGAAGCTGTTTGAAAGACGCGCATCAAAGGCTATCACTAAAGCCCTACTGACAAGGACAGAACTACCAGATATCCCAGATTATGACGATGAGAATTACTCATCAGAAGATGAAGAGAGTTTTCTAATGGTGTTCTTGACAGATATCAATGAAGAGCAAACAGGAGAATCAGCTCTAGCTGCCACAGGAAACCAGATAACAAACACTACTCTATCTATTGCTTTAATATCTGATAGTATGCATGACACTGCTGATTCTTGTTACTCAGAATCAAATGATATAACTGTAGAATATTTGCTAAAAGAGTTTTCAAAAGTTCATGCATTAAAGGATATTCTAGTGAAAGAAAATTCCTCTCTGAAGTCTCAACTTTCAAATTTGACCAGTGAGATTGATAAATCTAGGTCAACAGATGAGGAACTCTTAAAGTTAAAAACTGACTTCTCCTTCTTGAATGATAAATATATCACTTTAAAACAGGAGAATGAAATCTTGAAAAATAATCACTCAGTGCAAAATGTATGTCAATGCAAATTTTCAAAAAGCACAAGAGATTTGGATGATATACTAAGTGTCCAAAGAAATTCGAAGAACTTTGCTGGAATAGGTTTTGATAGTGAAAAGTCTTGCGATACTGAATCGAGTAAGACAAAGAAAATTGTTTTTGTTCCAGCAACTGGGAAGATTCAGCAAACTTCTAGGAAAGACAACAGGGAAAACTTCAAATCAACTGCTCAGCAGAAATGTTTGCATACTAATATCCCTCAGTTGACCGCTCAACAAAGATTGAACTATCGTTCTGCTGAGAAGAAGCCAGCAAAGTCAATATATGTAACCCAACAGACTATTCCATCTGCTAGGAAGGTTCATACAAATCCTAGCAAGGCCAAGCAATCTACTGAGGTTGCAAGGAAGCCAGCATACACTCTAAGTAGAAGGAACACCTACTTGAGGCCAGAGTCTACATTAAAACACTTTCAAAAGACAGTGATGGCTTGACACACTACTACACATTCCTATGTTGATTATTGAAATAATGCCAACAAGAATGGAAGGGAAATGAAACGTGATGACAAAAGAAACATCAAAATCACGAAAGTTTGGATTCACAAACGAATAATCCAGAAAACTAATCATGCAGGACTCGTAATTGATCGGGGACCTAAAATATAACTTCTTTGTTTGTAGGAACAGGGCCCAGGAAGAAAACCATCAAGGAAACTCAAAGAATGGATCCTAGATAGCGGATGCTCAGGTCACATGATAAGAGACGAAGAGATCTTCACAGAGCTTCGCAAGTTTCGAGGAACTTCAGTCTCATTTGGTGACAACTCCAAGGCCAGAGTAATCGGAGAGGGTGCATAGAGTAGAATGGAATGCGAATAATCAACATTGCCCTCGTCGATAGCTTGAAGCACAACCTACTGAGCATCAGCCAGCTAAGTGAAAGTGGATACATTGTTTCTTTCTTTGATACAAGTTATGAAGTTGCTGACAGAACCACTGGAGAAGTAAAGCTCAGAGGATCAGAAAAGGAGGACTCCACATTGCTGATTGGGAAAGTGGTCAACAAGCATCGTGCTATGACACAAAAGGCTAACACATTTGAACTTTAAAACTATCAATTATATTGCCAAAATAACATTGTTGTAGGTTTACCACAGGAAACTTTCAAGAAGGAAGGAATATGCAAAGCCTGTCAACAAGGAAAGCAAGTCAAAGCGTCATTCAATTTAAATCCGGAAAAGGCCACTTCAAATAGAATCCTTGAGCTATTGCACATGGATTTATTCGGCCCAGTGACACCACCCACTGTAGGTAACAAACAATATACTTTTGTTGTTATTGATGACTATTCCAGGTACACATGGGTGAGGTTGCTTAAAACCAAGGGAGAGGTGAAAGTTATCCTTCCAGAGCTGATAATCAGAGTTCAGAACGATAAAGAGCTCACGATTAAAAAGGTAAGATCCGATAATGGTACAAAATTTCGTAATGGAGCATTGATGGATTTCTGCGCCAACGCTGGGATAGGACATGAAAGGTCCACTGCAAGAACTCCACAGCAGAACGGCCTAGCAGAAAGAAGGAAAAAAACCTTAAAAGACGCCGTGCGAACAATGCTCGCCGATACAGATCTAAGTCAAAGATTCTGGGGAGAAGCTGAAATGAATGCTTGCTATACGTAAAACCGGAGCGGACTGAATCTTCGCTTCAACAAGGCTCCCTATGAAATATATCATGGTCGTAAGCCTTCCTTAGCTCATCTTCGTATTTTTGGTTCATCATGCTATATCCATAATAATGGGAAATCGAAGTTAAGTAACTTCTCTCCCAAAGCTGACGAAGGAGTGTTCCTAGGATTTAGACATCCATCTCACAAGGGATATAGAGTACTTAATAAGACAACCAAACTTGTGGAGATAACATGCAATGTTTTTTTATGAAGCTATTTTAGTGCGCAGGACCATAAGAAGTCAAAGAGATAAGTCTCATGAAACCAATGATGTAAATGGACCTTCGGGCTCGAATACTTCTGAAGCTGAACCGAATGATCCGACTAGGTTAATAAATGAATAATCATCTCTACTGGAAACCTTGACTGATCAATCGACAGTCAAGAGGACCTGTGATGCAATCGGTAATGCTGAGGCCACCACACAATCTCTAGAAGAGCTTACAGATCAACATGAAACTCAATGAGATAGAGACACTCAACGATCAGAATGTTCTCAGAATAGCGAGAGAATCGCTGAAGACTATTCTGCTGAAGAGAATCAAGAGCAAACTACTGAAGGAAGAAGTGCTCCACCAAAGAATCAGGATCCAACAGATGACATGTCTGAAGACAACCATCCAACAACAGACTCTCCGAAAAGCATAGCAGACAGCTTGAAGGATCTACAACTTGTTGATGTACCAGTCTCAGAAGAACCTATTGGAACGTCTACCAGTCAAATCATCCCAGTAAAAGAACTACAAAGACCCAAATGGCTTCTCAGAGATCATCTTACTGAAGCGATTCTAGGAGATATTGCAGATCCAGTCCGAACCAGACATAGTGCCTTGCTAGCCTGCTTCATATCACAGGAAGAGCCTACCAAATTAGCAGACGCGCTCAAATCAACTGACTGGATCAAAGCAATGCAGAAAGAACTAGTATAGTTCTCAAGGAATCATGTATGGGATCTCGTCGATCATCCAACCCATCAATTCATAATAGGAACTAAATGGGTATTCAAGAATAAGCGAGACAAAAATGGACTCGTCGTTCCCAACAAAGCCAGAATAGTTGCTAAAGGATACGCGCAGTGCGAAGGAATAGACTTTGACAAAACCTTTGCTCTAGTAGCTCGTTTGGAAGCAATCAGATTATTCCTAGCATATGCTGCTCATCATGGCTTTACAGTAATTTAGATGGACGTCAAGAGTGAATTCCTTAATGGCAAATTAAAGGAGAAAGTCTATGTGGAACAGCCTCCGGGGTTCGAACGCGAAAACAAGGTATACAGACTAAGGAAAGCTCTCTTCGGACTAAAGAAAGCCCCAAGAGATTGGTATGAGACATTATCGCAGTTCTTGGTGAAGAATGGATTCAGGAAAGGGAAGATCGATAGGACGTTATTCTTGATCAAAGATGCTGAAGATATTTTGCTCGTGCAAATCTATGTGGATGACATCATATTTGGATCAAGAAATCTAAATCTCTGCGATAAGTTTGCTAAACTTATGCAGACTAATTTCCAGATGAGTATGATGGGAAAAATGTCATACTTCCTAGGTCTGCAAGTTCAGCAATCCAGTGATGGGATTTACATTCATCAGAAGAAGTATACAAAAGATCTCATCAGCAAATTCTGTCCAAAAAAAATGAAGGCACTTCGGATTCCCATGAGTAAAACATGTCAGATCTCAATGGATGAAGAAGGCGAATCCGTAGACCCAACAACATATCGAGGAATAATTGGCTCTCTACTAAACCTGACTGCCAGCAGACCAGACATTTCATATGCTGTAGGCGTATGTGCTAGATATCAAGCTAATCCGAAGAAGTTGCATATGGAGTATGCACGAAGGATCGTCAGATACCTGAAAGGAACATAATCACTAGGAATTTGGTATCCCAGAGCAAATGATCTCACACTCATAGGATACTCAGATTCAGATTTCAGAGGATGTCTAATTGATCGAAAAAGCACTAGTGGAACATGTCAATTTCTCGGTCACAAGCTGATAAGCTGGTTCAGCAAAAAACAACATTCCATGGCAACATCCACAACAGAAGCAGAATATGTGGTTGCCGCCAGCTGCTGTACTCAAGTGCTATGGATTAAGCAATAGTTACATGACTATGAAGTCAACACTGGTTGTGTACCCATATATTGTGACAACAATAGTGCAATGTGCATCACGAAGAATCCTGTTCACCATTCCAGAATGAAGTAAATCAACATCAGACATCACTTCATTTGAGATCATGTCGAGAAAAAGGATATTTCTGTCGGTTACATCAGAACAGAAGATCAGCTAGTAGACATATTCACCAAACCTCTAGCAGAAAGCAGATTCAAAGAGCTTTGTCTTAAGCTTGGCTTATTGGAATTAGATGAGGTTACGGAAGAATGAGTCCCAGCTCTCATTTTGTTCTTGGATTATTAGTGGAATTCTATTGAGTTGGATTTCTCAAGACGATGCGGAATAAGAGTGTGTCCCAGCTTACGCTCTTCAGAAGAAAAGTCCAAAGTTTAAGGAGATTGCTGAGTCCCAGCTCTCAGCAATTCAATAGTCTTGTATCGAAGGATATTGGTTCCAGTAGATTAGAAGGTTGCTGAGTCCGAGCTCTCAGCAGAAGGAAGAAGACTGCTGAATCAATAGATATTTGAATCAATCTTGGGAAATTGATCAAATAAGGGAATAAATATCAGGATACTCAACCGACATATCGATTGAGATCATCATCAATAACAAAGATCTCGTTCAATGCTCGAGACGATTCAGTTCTGAAAATAGTTGCCACGTGGAAAGTGATTGCGAAACTGTCGGTTCCCAAGGCAGACGAAGTAATAAGTAGATCGGATCTCTAGGGAGACTGCATCTATTTAAAAGGGGGGGTCACGCTTAGAAATATCCATATTCAAGATCCTCGAAACCCTAGCCTTATCACCTGCATTCTATTCCCATTTTCTTTCAAACATTGCTCGAAGAAATCAAAAATGTTGTCATTCACCATTTCACCAAAATACCTCCAAAATGGTTTCGAGCAATGTGACTTAGAGGTCTCCAGATTGAGAGGAAAAGTCGTAATCTTCACAAAGATCACATCTAAGAAGATTCTCTCAATTCTCGGTTCTCCATGGACGATAAGTTTTCTCATATTAGAACCGAACGGAGATAGGTGGTCCATTCTATCAGGCCATGAAAGTTTTCTCATTGGAGAGATAAAAACTTGTCAGGTGGGTCTGAGGATGGATAATCCTTAGTCACTGATAAGCTCGTTATTTCACTCACTTATCTATATTATTTTTATATTATTTTATGTAGTTTTATTGAGTTCATATATATATTTTATGCATGATGTCAATATTAGGTGGTTTTAGGCGTGTTTTGATGTTTATGCAGGTTTTTAGGCCTAAACTCATGAGAAAACCGTTCCGAAAGCAGTGACGTGTAAGAGTAGCAGTGAAGAGTTTTTCCACAAGAGGAATTCGGGCTATTGGTGCATGTCAATGGATGATGCTTTGAGTTAGCTCTCCAACGCAACTGGAATCGGGTCAATCGGAGTTTGGGAGAGGAAGTTATGGCCAAAATCGTGAGACCGCGCAGAAGGGGTGAGAAGCTGCGTCGACAGACGCCAATCAGCATCTATCGACGGCAATTTGGAAGCCACGTTGATCGATGGGGATGCCTCGTCGATCGACGCGGACCTCCTGATGCGGGAAATTGGCTGAATTCGAGATTTTTCATATCTTTAGCCCTAGATTTGATTTGATACACCTCCACCTCTATATATAACTTTGTAAATTCGATTTTTCAGAACCCCCACTCATTCCCAATCGTGTTTCATTCTAGATTTCAGATTTTGAGAGATTCCAAGAGTTTTTAGAGTTTTATGTTTGAAGACAAGTTCCTGCGGGAAGATTTCCGGATTCCAGTTTTTATGCAATTCAGGTTGTATTTTTCTATGATGAATATTACCATGAATATGTGTAACTAAATCCTTTCTCAGATTCTAGGGTTTCGAACTATCAATGTATACATGTTTTGATTGATTGAATTATTTTCCCTTTCCCTTCGTAGTTTGTGAAATCTGTGCTTATTCATAATCTTGATTTGTTGGCCACATCTTAGGATGATCTAGTTGATTACTTGAGACGTAATTGTGATAGTTTTCAATCGAAAGAGATTTTCACAATATAATTTGATTTCTTGTCGTAACTGAAGGAGATTAATTGTAGGAATAAATCTGTAGATCTTTGGAGTTAGTTAATTTATCTTGAGACCGAGCGGAGATAGATAATTAATTAATCTACTTTACAAATTGTCCAACAAAGAAGTTCGTAATACTTTTCTGATGTTTCACTATGAAGAGGAATTAAAATTGGGAATTAATCGATTCGTTCATACATGTCATACTTGATAGGTAGATATCCCTGGAATCTGTGCTTCTCTTATTTGAATCTAAAAGCTTTTTAATTACCTGTTTAATTTTCATTAGCTAGTATTGCGATTTTCAAAACAACCAAAACTTTTTAATTGCTTTTCCTAACCAGTATTTTGAGAACGTCTGATTTAGTATTTAGGATTTTTCGTTGTTTCATTCCCCTGGATCGATAACCTTAGGGTTTATGTTGGGAAAATTCTGTTTCCCTTCCCCAGTTGATAGATTAGATCTTAGTTCTAGTTTGGTGTTTTGGTGGATCAAACCCTAAGTCCAACCAGCGTCAGTTGTCTCTAGAATAGCTCTAGTCTCAAATGTAAAGTCCTGTATAGGTATTTTGAGTTGTAAGTCGCAGCTGATCAAGACTCATGCTGGCTACTGTTCACCAGCATGAGATGTGCTTACCAGTTGAGGGATGCCTCACCAGCAAGCGACTGACCAAGACTCATGCTGACACTGTTCATCAGCATAGAGTTGAGCTATCGACTGGCTACTGTTCACCAGTGGAAAGATTTCATCAGCAGGAGGCTGACAGATCTACCAGCAGAATATGTGTTCTTGTTGACACTATTCACCAGCGGTGAAGCCACCAGTCACGGGAGGATTCAAGAGATAACATCAGACAAATTGGTAGACCTTGATTGTGCCAAGGCAAGTCACCAGCAGAGACTGCCAGCACAAGATCACCAGCATGATCTGCCAGTCGAAGGTTATCATCAGAATTGAAGATTCACTCTCCCGAAGACATAGAGACAAAGAGAAGATTCGTCTGAGGAATGTGCTGACAAAGAAGGACTTTAAGGACGGCTAACTTAAAGTCTAATCAGCTCAAGACTCCAGTTCTTGATTCCCTACTGACGAATAGTGCCGTTCTGACACAAAGAGATCTGTGTCGGATAAAGCGGTCGCAGGCATGGCGCTTTCCTGAAAATGCTACCTGCAGCCATCCGAAGTACATCTGGAGTCAGAAGACCATTCCGGATGTGTGCAACGACTAGTATTTGAATCTGAATCTCACGACTATAAATACGTGAGATCCAACAGCATTCAATACTCTTGAAACTCTTGACCTACCGAAAGCTCAAACGCATTCATATCAGCGATTAAGCAATCTTTCGAGGCTTTTCTTAAAGCTACTCCGTGTGTCAATCATTTGAACACGAGACTCCAAGCTTCTAGCTTGTGAGTTATTGATCTCATTTGGTGTTCTTTCTCATTCCGAGGAAGAACATAGCAGCTCTTGAGCCAGCCAGCTCCAGAGTTATTACGGGCAGTTTTGCCGCCAGCAAGAGTCAAGTTCTTGGGAGAACTAAACACCCACGTCGTCAGTGGTACCGGTGGAGGTTAAAGTGACGTGCTCGCACTCCATCCAGCTGACAAGAGTTGAAGAAGGTCAGGACCCGGGAGCGGTTGATCCAGTGGACTGGTGGACGAGGCATCTACCAGCTGGAAATAGATCGTAGGAAAACTTGTACCGGATTACTCTTTATAGAGAATTTCCAGTGCTTCGACTGGAGAGTGGACGTAGATCAGTTGATCGAACCACTATAAAATATCCTTGTTATTTACTGCTTTCAGCATTTACTTACTGATTTAAAACCCAGCACCCAAGTGCTGGAGTATAACTGAAACCAGTGTATAACTGTGCAAACTCGACTCTAAAATTTTCTAAGTCCTGAGTCATCAGCTGACCAGCCAGTTGCCAGTCAGCTGAATACTCAGTTGCCAGTTGACTTACCAGCTGACAAGGTCCCAGTCAGCTGTGTAACCAGCAGAGTGCAAGAAACGAACTTACGTAATTTCCGCTGCCAAAGTATACCCTGATATCCGGGACCAATAAGTGGTATCAGAGCGGACGGTTCTTACAGACCGTTCGTTTCTGTGTCGCTTAGGACCGTGATCCACGTTTCCTTGCACTCCTGTTTGTTTGTCTGTTTGTCTAGCTCAGGTACTTCAAGATGAATATCCCAAAGCTAATGGACTACAAGACGGAGAAGCACTCTATATGGCGAAAGAGGACGCTTATCTCCCTGAAGAGCATCCATCCAGACATGAAAGATGTACTGGAGACAGGACCAATAGAGATCACCAAGATTCAGCATCAGCTGGGAGATCGTCCAGCTGCGGTGGTCCCAAAGCCCCAAGATGAATGGAATGCTGAGGACAGAAAGCGGAATCAGCTGGATTCCATTGTACATGAGCTGATCCTTGCGTGCCTTCCAGAATCACTGATGGAGGACGCACTGCAGTTTAATACTGCTAAGGGAGTATGGGATTTTCTTGATAGTTTATGTCAAGAAACTGACCAAATGAAACGCAACAAATTGCAGGTTGCGGTGGATAAATATGAGTCCTTCCAGATGCTGACTGGAGAAACCATCAAGGAGATGGAGGCGAGATTCAACGCCATTGTCAGCGAGCTGAAGTCTCTGGGCAGGGAGTACGAAAATGCTGATCTTAACTCGAAGATCCTGTCCAAGATGCCGAAGGAGGATTGGTTTGTGAAAACCACCGCACTAAAGGAGAAAGATTTATCCAAACTAACTCCTAAAGAAGTGTTTGCTCAGTTGCAGGCACATGAATGGGATATCCAGATGGTGAATAAAAACGAAGCTATCAGGAATGTTGGATCCCCCAGCGTTAAGGCTCAGGACGAAGCTTACTTCGTCAAGAAGGACTTCAAGCGGATGCCCAAGAAGCCCTTCCATGCTGACAGGCCTGCTGGGCAGACCAACCAGCCGAAGGAGATCCCATCCATGTCAGGATCTTACTCCAAAAGTGGCGAGAGCTCTATCGCTGAACTTGAGCAGCAAATGAAACGACTGGCCGTCCTACTGGAAAAGGCTAAGTCAAAGCAGGGAGTCTCTTCAAGCTCAACTGACGGGAAATTCGTCAAAAGAGCTCCTCGTGCTTGCTATCAATGCCAATCCCCTGACCATTTAAAATTTGAATGTCCGCAGGTGGACAAAACTGAGAGGGAACGGCTGAAGAAGCTCTTTGAAGAGCGTGCCTCCAGGGCAGTTGCCAAAGCTATGCTGACAAGGACTGAAGTTCCTGATATCCCCGACCATGATGATGGGGAATACGAGTCAGATGGAGAGTCTGAAGAAGAAGCTCTTCTGGCATTCATGGCTGCTCTAGGAGAAGTGTCAGCTGAAGAAGATGCTGACAAGGAAGAACATCTGGCACTGACTGCTGATGATGAGGTACTATCAGATCCTCAATTGCATATCATGCCTGTTCAAATCATAGACGATTCTGAGTCGCATTGCTCCGACTCAGAAGATGTCACTTTAGATGTTCTTCAGCTTGAGTTTTTAAAATTTTATGAAATGAAAAATGTTTTAGCTGGCGAAAACACTTCGCTGAAAAATCAAGTTTCTATTTTGACCAGTGAGATTGAAAAATCTAGGTCACTCAGCGAAGAGCTAGAAACTTTGAAAAAGGCTCATTTCGAATTGCTCCAAGATTTCCAAGTTGCTAAAACTGAGCGAGATAACTTTCACAATCTTGTTCTGGAGCAAGAAAATAAGATCAATTTTCTGAACAAGGGTTCCAGAGATTTAGAGGCAGCTCTAAGTCATTGGAGAAAGCCCTGTGATAAGTCCGGGTTGGGATTTTCAAATGATTTGAGCAAAAATCAACCCGAACAAATCAATGCTGGAAAGGGTAAGGGCAGAATGGTAAATGAGTCAGCACCAGCTGGTGCTGCCAGCATACCTCGTATGGCTGATCAGCAAAGGAATCATCAGCCCAGATATAGAGGTGAGTCATCACGACAACAACATCGACTGGCAAATTCCTCTGCTGACAAGACGCCAGCACACCCTAAGAAGCTGACTAAGCCAAAATATTCCAAGGCAAGGAAGTCAGCACCAGCAGTCAGTGGAACCCGACAGCCAGCACCAGCTGTCCAGAGGTTCCACACACAACCTTATAAGTATGCCAGTTGCCAGCATACTTACAAGGGGTCCCACTCTCAGCAGCATACTGAGAGAAGGACAATTCCCGATAGGAGGAATACCTATCGGAGGCCTGAGCCCAATCAAATGTTTTCATCAAGGGCTAGGAAGGCTAACCGTCGTGGTCCACAGTTCCAAAGACCACCAAGGCAGCACAAGCGGTCGGAAAGAAATTTCCGATCTCCTCAGAAGAAGAATACTTCTAGAGGAACTGCACACACAGCCACATCTTCCAAAAACAATTCCATGCATTATTTTAAGAGGAAGGGAAAGGCCACAGGTGATGTCAGCAAGGGTAACACCGAGCTGAAAATCACACAAGTCTGGATTCCGAAAGGAATGATCCAGAGATCTAACCCTGCAGGACCCGCTGATGATCGGGGACCTAAATGATTTCATTTTTCTTGCAGGAACAGGATCATGCGTATCAGCTTCAGAGGTCGAGCGAGTGGATCATTGACAGTGGTTGCTCCGCTCATATGACTGGTGAGGAGTTCTTGTTTTCGGAGCTCACCAAGGTCAGAGGACCTCCAGTTATTTTTGGTGATAACTCCAAGGGCAGAGTTATCAGCAAGGGATGCATAGAGAAGGATGATGTGCGTATTGTCAACGTATCCCTTGTTACCAATCTGAAGCACAACCTCCTGAGCATCAGCCAGCTGTGCGACAATGGTTACACCATTGTGTTTGACAAATCCGGGTGCCAGATCAAGAATGAAGAATCTGGCGAGACCAAGCTGAAAGGTGTCCGCAAAGGAGGGTTGTATGTCGTTGACTGGCAAAGCGGGAAGACTGATACATGCTTTGTTGCCACCAGTTCCATGGAGACCAACTGGCTGTGGCACAAAAGGTTAAGTCATTTGAATTTCAAAACTATTAATTATCTAACCAAGCATGATCTTGTAGATGGTCTTCCCAAGGGCGGGTTCAAGAAGGAAGGGATTTGCAAGGCCTGCCAGCAAGGCAAACAGACCAAGAAATCTTTCAAGAGCCAGTCGCCAGTTCACCCTAGTACCAGTCAGGTACTCGAGCTGTTACATATGGACCTGTTTGGACCAGTAAAGCCGCAAACCATTGGAGGAAGACGATATTCGCTGGTGGTAGTCGATGACTACTCGCGCTATACATGGGTGAAGCTTCTCAGAACAAAGGATGAGGTGAAGGTGATTCTTCCAGAATTGATCATCCAAGCTCAGAAGCAAAGAGAAGCTGTCGTGAAGCGAATTCGTTCGGACAATGGGACTGAATTCTGCAACGGTCCGCTGATGGATTTTTGCGCGGAAGCCGGGATCAAGCATGAGAGATCTACTCCAAGGCAACCACAGCAAAATGGACTGGCAGAACGTAGGAACAGGACGCTGAAGGAAGCAGTCCGATCCATGCTGGCTGAGTCTGGTTTGGGTCAGAGTTTCTGGGGTGAGGCGTTGGTGACTGCTTGCTATACTCAGAATAGGAGCGGGATCAACGACAGACTTCAGAAAACTCCCTACGAAGTGTACTTCGGTCGTAAGCCTACTTTAGCTCATCTTCGTGCATTCGGTTCTCCATGTTATATCCATAATAATGGGAAGTCGAACTTAAATGCTTTCTCGCCTAAAGCTGATGAGGGTGTGTTTGTCGGATATGGACACCCCTCTCACAAGGGTTATAGAGTATTTAACAAGACGACCCAGCTTGTGGAAATAACATGCAATGTTGTTTTTGATGAAGCTACTTTAGTGCGCAGGACCTTACGCCAACTGGCTGAAGATGTTCCTGAGGTCAATGATGTCAATGACCAGTTGGGCAGGAATTTTTCCAATGCTCAACCAACTGGTTCGACTAGACCGATGAATGGATCTTCTTCACAACCAGTTACCTCAGGTGCCCATCAGCAACCTGAGAGGGTCGGTGATGCAAATGACCTTGCTGAGACCTTACACTCAATCTCCCTGAGTGGAACTAGCAATAATCTAGGGGGAATCCCTACTGGCCTTTTTGAAGAAGAAGGCAGTGATGGACCAGCTGGAGAGGATGTTCCAGCTAATGCTGACAACATTGGTGGAGATTCAGACAACCAGTCAGAAGGTGATGCTGATGAAGATGTTCCAACTGGTGAAGGCCCAGCACCAGCTGATGTTGCAGCTCCGACTGGTGGAAATGTGGAAGCACCAGTCGCCAGGACAGAAGAACCTGTTTCCCAGCCGGCACCAGCGGTCGCTGGTCCTCCCAAATGGCTGAGGGATCACCCATCTGATGCTATTCTCGGTGATCCGGAAGGTTCTGTCCAGACCAGGCACGGCAGAGCGCTTTTATCTTGCTTTATCTCTCAGATGGAACCTACATCCATCAAAGATGCGCTCGAATCTGCCGATTGGATCAATGCCATGCACGAAGAACTTGCGGAGTTCACTCGCAACAATGTTTGGGACTTGGTAGAGAGACCATCACACCAGTCAGTGATCGGCACCAAGTGGGTTTTCAAGAACAAGCGAGATGAAGATGGCATTGTGGTCCGGAACAAGGCTCGTTTAGTCGCCAAGGGCTATAGACAGTGTGAAGGCATCGATTTTGATGAGACCTTTGCACCAGTTGCAAGAATGGAGGCGATACGGCTGTTTTTGGCCTATGCAGCGTATCACGGCTTCACGGTGTTCCAGATGGATGTGAAGAGCGCATTCTTGAATGGCGAACTAAAGGAGGAGGTATATGTAGAGCAACCTCCTGGATTCGAAATTGGCACCAAAGTGTACAAGCTAAGGAAGGCCCTGTATGGATTGAAACAGGCGCCCAGGGCTTGGTATGATACACTATCTCAGTTCCTCACCAGCAATGGATTTCGAAAAGGGAAGATCGATCGGACTCTCTTTCTTCTCAACGATGGAGCTGACATGCTGATGGTGCAGATCTATGTCGATGACATCATCTTCGGATCCAAGAACATATCTCTCTGTGAGAAGTTTTCTAAGCTGATGCAGACCTCATTCCAGATGAGTATGATGGGCAAGCTGACATACTTCCTAGGACTTCAAGTCCAGCAATCAGCTGATGGTATTTTTATCAGCCAGCGGAAGTATACCAAGGATCTTATTCAGAAATATTGCCCAGAGAAGACTAAGTCTCTAAGGATCCCGATGAGTACCAGCTGCCAGATATTTCTTGATGAGCAAGGGGAATCAGTTGATCCTACTATATACCGAGGAATTATTGGATCACTCCTCTATCTCACTGCCAGCAGACCCGACATTTCTTATTCAGTCGGAGTGTGTGCCAGATTTCAAGCTAATCCTAAGAAGTCACACATGGAAGCTGCTAAACGGATTGTGAAATATCTGAAGGGGACAGAATCTCTTGGAATATGGTATCCCAGAAATGATGAGCTTACGCTTATTGGATATTCAGATTCAGATTTCGCTGGATGCCGTATTGACCGCAAGAGTACCAGTGGTACGTGTCAGTTTCTCGGACACAAGCTGATTAGCTGGTTCAGCAAGAAGCAGCACTCTGTAGCTACTTCTACCACTGAGGCTGAGTATGTTGCCGCTGCCAGTTGCTGTGCTCAAATTATTTGGCTCAAGCAACAACTGGCTGATTATGAAGTGAACACTGGCTGTGTTCCTATTTATTGCGACAACAACAGTGCTATGTGCATCACGAAGAATCCGGTTCATCACTCCAGGACCAAGCACATAGACATTCGACATCACTTCATTCGTGATCATGTCGAGAAGAAGGATGTCAGCGTGGACTACATTCGTACTGAAGATCAACTGGCTGACATTTTCACAAAGCCCCTGCCAGAAGCTAGATTCAAGGAGTTGTGCATCAAACTCGGTCTTATGGAGATTGATGCGAGTCTTAATGATGAGGAAGAATGAGTCCAAGCTCTCATTCTGTTCTTGATTCTCTAGTGGATGCTGATTACGACTGAGTCCAAGCTCTTAGTCGTTTCACTTTCCTCGTATGTTGTTTCTCAACAAGTGATATCAGCTGTTCTTTCAACCACAGACGATATCTACTGGCGGACTTTATCCCTCAATTGTCCAAGGAAATGAGTCCCAGCTCTCATTTCATCTTGCCAGCCTTTATCTTCTGCTGAAGCGAAATTGGGTCCCAGCTGCCACCTTCTAGCAGTGTTGAAGAAATGGATCCACTTCTAGTCGCCAGTCTGCTCTTCATGTGGTATCAGTTGTACCTGATGAGTTTGCCAGCAGGACGTACTACCAGCAAGTGGTTGATTTCTCAAGTGGTCTCAGTTGCTACTGATGATGTATATCTACAAGGTGGTATCAGCTGCTAACTGAAGAACTTATCATCAAGTGGAGAAATGGCTCTTCAATAAGTGGTATCAGTTGCTAACTGATGAGTTTGCCAGCAGAATGTATTATAAGCATGTGGTCTCAGTTGCCAACTGATGAAGAGGCCAACCAGTTAGGGGGAAGTATGCGACTGGCGTATGCTGGTGATACCCAGCCAAGCCAGCTGTCGCAGAAATGGCGGGATTGTTCAAATCCATGTAGCGTGTACTGGCCTCAGAATTTAATGCGGCATTTAATGCCACATTTAATGCGCACAGT
>JAPKLW010001286.1:68230-103660 GCA_026898455.1 Plectranthus barbatus
ATAATCAAGAATCTTCTGCACTCGCCGCCGGACACGCCTAAGGGACATGGGCTCTGGCTCGTCAGTTAATGTATCCATGAAATCATTCGCCCAGGCCTCTTCATTCCTCCAGTATTGCAGCCCCAGCCTAGCGTATAGAACTGAGCGCTTCTCCACCGTGAGATACCGCTCCACACGGTCAAAGATCCTCCATCTCCGCGGGCTCCCCCACCAGTCGGTCTTAGCTTCACGCATCCAGGACTGGTGCCTGCCCCTGAGGCCGATGGAGTTCTACAATCGTACTCTGTATGAGTACGCAGAAAATATCACAGTAGAGGTCGAGGATGCCGTTGATTTCGACTTGTTCAATGACTTCCGGTATCTGTGGTTTGTCAACCCGACCCTGTTCTGTGAGCTGCGGAGATGGAGGATCTTTGACCGTGTGGAGCGGTATCTCACGGTGGAGAAGCGCTCAGTTCTATACGCTAGGCTGGGGCTGCAATACTGGAGGAATGAAGAGGCCTGGGCGAATGATTTCATGGATACATTAACTGACGAGCCAGAGCCCATGTCCCTTAGGCGTGTCCGGCGGCGAGTGCAGAAGATTCTTGATTATCGCCTAAGGACTGGCAGCTCAGGACTCCCGAAGCCAAGGCGTGTCCGAGTGCCCTTTCTCCAGTTCCACCGCACCAGCCGGGGCTTTCAGGTGGTCTACGCTCTTCGAAGGATCCGTATACTGATTGCCCTCCCACCGCTTCTCCTCTACTTTGCCCGTCTGTTCGATATGGCAGCCACTGAGTTGCTAATTGATCATGTGGTGGAGGAGGATCCCTCCCGCAGCAGATGGCTGGTCCCTGCAGTCGCTGGTGCTCCGATTGTTGTGGAGCTGGAGCACATCGACTGGCAGGTGATGGAAGTTGTTTCAGAACAAGTCCCGCCAGCATCAGCTGAGATGCTGGTGGAGGAGTCAGCCGCAGAAGAGTCAGCAGCAGCAGCATCAGCAGCAGCAGCAGATGCACCAGCAGCCGCTGCAGAGCAAGTTGTGGATGGGGCATCTGGCGCTGATATAGTGATGGCTGAAGCCTCATCTGTTGAGCCCCCCACTTCGATGGCCCTGTCAGCAGAGCCTCTTTCCGAGGTCCATCCGCCTGCGCAACTGGTTGCTCTCATTGATGCCAGGATGGACCAGCGCTTTTCTTCCTACCGAGCAGAGATGGCGCAACAAATGGAGGCTTTCACCTCTGGGGTGAACTCCTTTTTGGCGCGGATCCAAGAGGGGGAAAGGGCGCGAGCAGTCGCTGATGAGGAGAGGGCTCGGCTTGCTGCGGAAGAGCGTCGCATTGCTGCTGAGGAGCGCTTGAAGAGGGAACAAGATATGGCGGCTCTTACAGAGATCTTGAGGAATTTAGCAAATCGCAATCAATCACCTGGATCCTCATCTCAGCCATAAGTCTTGTACTCTTCATTTTTTGTGTAAGTAATTTTGTATCAGTTAGACTAGTCAGTTTTTAATCCTGTACTTGTAATTGTAACATCATTAATGGATTGATTACTGACGGGTTGACGACAATTTCTCATTGTCCAACTAATGTCAACTTTTTACTTACCAGCTGAACTTACACATTCAGTGTAATCAGCACCAGCACTCATTTTGATATTTGCTAATTCTAACCTGGCTCAGATTCTAACTTCATAACTTAATCGAGCAATATCTCTCCCAGTTTGAGGGGGAAGATTTTTAGGTTAGAGCTGATGTGAGGAAGTTAATTTCATGGGTTTAGATCTGATAGATTTATTTTGTAAAACCCTGAAATACTTTGTAACTTTCCTCATCAGCTGAGTGCTCGCTGGTTAGGCTTTGATCGCACCAAAAAGGGGGAAATTGTTGGGAAAATTCTGTTTCCCTTCCCCAGTTGATAGATTAGATCTTAGTTCTAGTTTGGTGTTTTGGTGGATCAAACCCTAAGTCCAACCAGCGTCAGTTGTCTCTAGAATAGCTCTAGTCTCAAATGTAAAGTCCTGTATAGGTATTTTGAGTTGTAAGTCGCAGCTGATCAAGACTCATGCTGGCTACTGTTCACCAGCATGAGATGTGCTTACCAGTTGAGGGATGCCTCACCAGCAAGCGACTGACCAAGACTCATGCTGACACTGTTCATCAGCATAGAGTTGAGCTATCGACTGGCTATTGTTCACCAGTGGAAAGATTTCATCAGCAGGAGGCTGACAGATCTACCAGCAGAATATGTGTTCTTGTTGACACTATTCACCAGCGGTGAAGCCACCAGTCACGGGAGGATTCAAGAGATAACATCAGACAAATTGGTAGACCTTGATTGTGCCAAGGCAAGTCACCAGCAGAGACTGCCAGCACAAGATCACCAGCATGATCTGCCAGTCGAAGGTTATCATCAGAATTGAAGATTCACTCTCCCGAAGACATAGAGACAAAGAGAAGATTCGTCTGAGGAATGTGCTGACAAAGAAGGACTTTAAGGACGGCTAACTTAAAGTCTAATCAGCTCAAGACTCCAGTTCTTGATTCCCTACTGACGAATAGTGCCGTTCTGACACAAAGAGATCTGTGTCGGATAAAGCGGTCGCAGGCATGGCGCTTTCCTGAAAATGCTACCTGCAGCCATCCGAAGTACATCTGGAGTCAGAAGACCATTCCGGATGTGTGCAACGACTAGTATTTGAATCTGAATCTCACGACTATAAATACGTGAGATCCAACAGCATTCAATACTCTTGAAACTCTTGACCTACCGAAAGCTCAAACGCATTCATATCAGCGATTAAGCAATCTTTCGAGGCTTTTCTTAAAGCTACTCCGTGTGTCAATCATTTGAACACGAGACTCCAAGCTTCTAGCTTGTGAGTTATTGATCTCATTTGGTGTTCTTTCTCATTCCGAGGAAGAACATAGCAGCTCTTGAGCCAGCCAGCTCCAGAGTTATTACGGGCAGTTTTGCCGCCAGCAAGAGTCAAGTTCTTGGGAGAACTAAACACCCACGTCGTCAGTGGTACCGGTGGAGGTTAAAGTGACGTGCTCGCACTCCATCCAGCTGACAAGAGTTGAAGAAGGTCAGGACCCGGGAGCGGTTGATCCAGTGGACTGGTGGACGAGGCATCTACCAGCTGGAAATAGATCGTAGGAAAACTTGTACCGGATTACTCTTTATAGAGAATTTCCAGTGCTTCGACTGGAGAGTGGACGTAGATCAGTTGATCGAACCACTATAAAATATCCTTGTTATTTACTGCTTTCAGCATTTACTTACTGATTTAAAACCCAGCACCCAAGTGCTGGAGTATAACTGAAACCAGTGTATAACTGTGCAAACTCGACTCTAAAATTTTCTAAGTCCTGAGTCATCAGCTGACCAGCCAGTTGCCAGTCAGCTGAATACTCAGTTGCCAGTTGACTTACCAGCTGACAAGGTCCCAGTCAGCTGTGTAACCAGCAGAGTGCAAGAAACGAACTTACGTAATTTCCGCTGCCAAAGTATACCCTGATATCCGGGACCAATAGTTTACAAATTTATTTGCCACTATTTCTATAATTAATCTGTAGAAATTACAATGATCAAATTGGCGCCGTTGCCGGGGAATGAATAGAATTAATCTTACTATTAAGTCTGTGATTGAAATATTGCTTTAGGCTGTAATTTTCGTACTTTCTGAAATTTTCTCGCATTTTCATTTTTCTCGTCGATCGACGCTTCTTGGCATCGATCGATGAAGTTGTTTTCTTTCGTCGATCGACGCTTCTTCTCATCGATCGATGCTTTGCTCGTTTCAGAGGCTCAATTTTTTTTTTCAGTTCGTTTCATTTATTTTCTGTTTTACCTCACTACCTCCTTTGCTGTACAGGTAGTGCATGAGTACAAGAGCCCGAGGAAAGGACCCGCTTTATTATTACCCGGATATCGAAGCCACTTGCAGAAAGATCCGAAAGAATAAGCGTGCTCACGAAGGCTCAAGTAATCAAACAATGGAAGATAACGTGCCACCACCGGTTATTCAACCGCAACCACCAGTGCTAACTGCAGAGGAGCAGACTGTACTTCTCCAAGAGGTCCAAGCTATTAGGGCGCAAATCCAACAGTACAATCTGGAAAGAGACCTCGAGAGGAACAATCCGAATGGAAGGGATCTTCGCCATAACCCGTTGTTTGAGGAAAAAATGGAAAGAAATCATCAGGTTCGCTCAAAGGCCTGACGAGAGCTTCAGTGAGGCGTGGGAAAGATTCAAAGAGTTGCTGAGAGCTTGTCCCGAACATGGTTTTCCGCCAGGAGAACAAGCTGAGGCGTTTAATGAAGGCTCAATGATAAGACAACCAAATTGGTGGACACCACTCTAGGAGACACAATCATGACGAAAAGTGGAAAGAAAGCCATGAAATTCTTCCAAAAGATGGCCAACAACACTCAACGGTGGTCCTCAAGTCAAACTCGGCCTGTGATGGCGGTCGAGAAAGTGGTGGAGAAAGTTGCCAAGCAACCTGATTTGGCAGCCGAGCTGAAAAAGCTAAGGGAAGATTTCGCTGCACTGAAGCAGGAAAAGACAGTTGCTGCAGTAGAGCCAGTGCAAGCTCCGTCTGAGGGGGATTGTGTCGCTGTAAATTTCATGCAAATGGGTGGTTATCCAAAACAACTACCGAGGAGGATATCAGCAGCACAATCAGCCCTACACTTCCAATCACGCGAGGAACCATCCTGGATTTTCCTACGCGAACCCCCAAGCAGCTGAGCAACCACCACCTGGGTTTGCAGTGCAAGATGGAGAAGTGGTGGAGAAGAAGAAGCCAAATCTCGAGGAGATTTTGGCCAAGTTCATGGAAGGCTCTACTGATACTGTAGCCAAGCTAAAGCAAGAGATAGCTGGAGTAAAGACCAAGGTGGACCGAGTCAAGAAACACGTACAGATCATAGAGACTCAGGTCATTCAGATTGCCAAAGCTCTCGAAGCCCAGCACAAACCCGGGCAATCGCCTAGCAATACTCAAGCTAACCCCAAAGTTCAGAGTCAGATGAACCAAGTGAATGCCATCACTCTAAGAGGGGGAAAATCCTTGGAAGGGCCAAAGCAAGCAGGGACAGACACCCGAGATGAAGGAGAAGCTGAGAAAGAAAAAGAAGCTATCGCTGATGCAGCCCCGTCGATCGACGGAGGATTGCCGTCGATCGACGCCAATCTAAAGGCCACGTCAATCGACAAGACCTCACGTCGATCGACATCCACTCCTATCGAGCTACCTATGTATAAGCCTCCTCTGCCGTTCCCGCAGCATTTTGCAAAAGCAAAGATGAACGAGAGCTATGCACGCTTCTTGGAGAACATGAAGAAGGTGCAAATCAACATTCCGCTGGTAGAAGCATTGCGTGAGATGCCCGGGTACATCAAGTTTCTGAATGACATGGTCTCTCAGAAAAGACACTTCATGGAGCACGAGAGGGTCAACTTGTTCGAGGAATGCAACGCGATTATTCAGAAGAAGATGCCGCTGAAGAGAGAAGACCCGGGATCCTTCACGATCCCCTGTGTCATTGGAGGAGAGACCTTTGGGAAGGTCCTTTGCAATTCCGGCGCATCCATCAACTTAATGCCGCTGTCAATCTTCAAGCGGTTGAAGATCGGATGCATCAAGCCCACAACAATCTCACTTTAGATGGCTGATCGATCAGTCACTTACCCGAAAGGCATCGTGGAAGACGTACTCGTAAAGGTGAAAGACTTCATCATTCCAGCAGACTTCGTGGTACTCGACATGGAAGAAGACCACAACATCCCGCTTATCTTGGGGAGATCTTTCTTGAAGACTGCTGGAGCATTGATTGACATTCGGGACGGCAAACTGACGTTCCGAGTTAATGACGAGTCGGTCACCTTCCCCATCTACAAAGCAGTGCAGAAGCGCAATGAAGGGAGCTGCCAAGAGGAGTGTCACATGATCAAATGTTCAAATCCGGTGATTTCCTCTCCCTTTCCTTCTCCTAGAACTGATTCGGACTCTCTGGAGAACCGCTTACTACACTCTTTGTGTTCGTCTTAAGATTTGGATAAGGCGGATGATGAGCTTGTGGATTTGGCGATGGAGCTGGATGTATATGAAGAAATAGCTCAGGAGAAAGAGAACAAACAGAAGCGGTTATCAAGCCGACGCAGCCAGAAAAAGAAGAGAAAACGTGGAAATACCTCCACGTTGATCGACAAAGGAGCCACGTCGATCGACGCAGTAGTGGGATCCTCGTTGATCGATGCTACATTCACGTCGATCAATGCACGATGGAAGACTGAGATGGAGTTTTCATCAGCGCGACGTAGAAAAAGGATTGCGGCAGTTTCACCCATGTCAACCAACGCAAATCGGGGAAAACTGCAATCTACTCTGATCCGCTGGTTCTGGAACTCAAGATGCTTCTGGCACACCTTAGGTATGGGAAGTTGGACAAATTACTACGAGTTCTAAGGAAATACAAGTCCGCCATTGGGGGGACATTGAAAGACACCAAGAAATGGAGGATGAAAGTTGTCAAGAACAAAGATGGAAATGAGGTCGCGAAAGGACCTGCCTGGACCCAACCTCCCTGATGGTGATTGAAGATTCCGGGGGATAAAAAAGTTGATGTCTGAGATCAACTACCAGGTATCGTTTCCTCTTTTGTCTGATTTTCAAACTTATTCCACTCTTCGAATTGGAAATAAGTTTGGGGGGATGTGGACAAGAGATGGAATGTCCTATCTTTTATTTATTCTGCTTTCTGTCTTTAATTTTTCGTACCTTTCTATTTTATGCTATTTTGTGGGAAAAATTTTGAGTTTTGAGATAACCTGAACGAGATTGTGAGATTAGAATTGATTGAGGGTTGAGTATTGAATTGATTGAGATTGTGGTTAGATGCCTATGAATGTAGAATACCAAATGATATGACTGATTTGACACTTATACTTGCATGCTGATTGAGCTGATTTGAAATTGACTGTGGAAGAATTTTTTTTTTTTTGAATCCTTGTGTGAGAAATTTGAGCCTTTATTTCGTTTGATGTGAGATTCACATGTGTGTTTTGATTTGTCTAGAACTTGCCTATTTTCTATGTTGAGACTGCATAGTGTGCACAAGTTGAGAAAATGATCTTAGGCCATCTTTGATAACCCAATATCCTAAACACTGTCCCTTCACAATAAATTTTTCCCTAGTTAGCCACTTTGAGCCTGTACAATTTTTCTTTCCTTGTCTATGAGATTAAGAAAAGTATTGGCTCACTCGTGTCTTGAGTTGTGGTATGTATGGGGATTGATTAGTGAATTGGTGATAAGAAATGATAAATTAGTGGTGAAAAGATGTGTGCAAAAAGAAGCTCAAAAGAAATAATTAGAATTCTCATAAGCTCTATGAAAAGAAAAGAATATAAAATTATCAAAAAGAGCATAAGAGATTCAATATGAGCTAGAAAAAAAAAAAGAAAAAGAGAGGGGTTGTGTATTTGTTGATATATTTGAGGAGATGAGGTGGATGATGAATAGAAGGTGGTTTGGATTGATTGAGGAAGTACAACTTGATTGATTTTAGTCACTTGGCCATATTTCCCTACCTTTCACAAAAAGCCTACATTACAACCTAATGAAAGTCCTTTTTGATTCTAGACTTGTGTGCACATTCTAGCACTGGAGATATTAGAAAATCTGCAAGCCTATGGTAGAAACTTCTTCATACATGATTTTGAGTGCTTTCATCTTTACCTTAAACACTTGAGAGTTGAGCGATACACTTCCTGTGAGTTCTTCCACGGTTGATGAATTTTCTGTCTCTTTCAAATTGCTTATGGGTAGTGGATTCTTGGTTCTTGACTGTGATGAATCTTGTGAGGCATTGCACTTTAACCACTTGATCTTTTGATTTCTTTCTTGCCTATTGATTGAGGACAATCAAACGTTCAAGTTTGGGGGATTTGATAAGCTCGTTATTTCACTTACTTATCTATATTATTTTTATATTATTTTATGTAGTTTTATTGAGTTTATATATATATATTTTATGCATGATGTCAATATTAGGTGGTTTTAGGTGTGTTTTGATGTTTATGCAGGTTTTTAGGCCTAAACTCATGAGAAAATCGTTCCGAAAGCAGTGACGTGTAAGAGTAGCAGTGAAGAGTTTTTCCACAAGAGGAATTCGGGCTATTGGTGCATGGAAATGGATGATGCTTTGAGTTAGCTCTCCAACGCAACTGGAATCGGGTCAATCGGAGTTCGGGAGAGGAAGTTATGGCCAAAACTGTGAGACCGCGCAGAAGGGGCGAGAAGCTGCGTCGATAGACGCCAATCAGCATCTATCGACGGCAATTTGGAAGCCACGTCGATCGACGGGGATGCCTCATCGATCGATGCGGACCTCCTGGCGCGGGAAATTGGCTAAATTCGAGATTTTTCATATCTTTAGCCCTAGATTTGATTTGATACACCTCCACCTCTATATATAACTTTGTAAATTCGATTTTTCAGAACCCCCACTCATTCCCAATCGTGTTTCATTCTAGATTTCAGATTTTGAGAGATTCCAAGAGTTTTATGTTTGAAGACAAGTTCCTGCGGGAAGATTTCCGGATTCCAGTTTTTATGCAATTCAGGTTGTATTTTTCTATGATGAATATTACCATGAATATGTGTAACTAAATCCTTTCTCAGATTCTAGGGTTTCGAACTATCAATGTATACATGTTTTGATTGATTGAATTATTTTCCCTTTCCCTTCGTAGTTTGTGAAATCTGTGCTTATTCATAATCTTGATTTGTTGGCCACATCTTAGGATTATCTAGTTGATTACTTGAGACGTAATTGTAATAGTTTTCAATCGAAAGAGATTTTCACAATATAATTTGATTTCTTGTCGTAACTGAAGGAGATTAATTGTAGGAATAAATCTGTAGATCTTTGGAGTTAGTTAATTTATCTTGAGACCGAGCGGAGATAGGTAATTAGTTAATCTACTTTACGAATTGTCCAACAAAGAAGTTCGTAATACTTTTCTGATGTTTCACTACGATGAGGAGTTAAAATTGGGAATTAATCGATTCATTCATACATGTCATACTTGATAGGTAGATATCCCTGGAATCTGTGCTTCTCTTATTTGAATCTAAAAGCTTTTTAATTACCTGTTTAATTTTCATTAGCTAGTATTGCGATTTTCAAAACAACCAAAACTTTTTAATTGCTTTTCCTAACCAGTATTTTGAGAACGTCTGATTTAGTATTTAAGGTTTTTCGTTGCTTCATTCCCCTGGATCGATAACCTTATGGTTTACAAATTTATTTGCCACTATTTCTATAATTAATCTGTAGAAATTACAGTGATCAGTCACATGAATTGGGTAGCTCCTCTGCATTGTACACTCTGGTACACGCAGATTAGTTTACCCAATCTTTTTTTCTTCTCTTCTTTAAATTTTTGCTTCAAAATCACGAAAAAAGAAGAGGAGATGGCGATCAGGCTTGCAGATGAAGTAGATACACTTCCATAGTTTCTACTTGACATCTGAAGCCGTGACAACGTGCCGGTGATGCGAGATTCCGCATGGCACCGGATGCTGATGGGGGAAAGCTGCAGATTGAGACACCTATCTGAGCAGATGGTGAGATCTGCTAGATCAGGACTTCTCAAATCCCTGGAAAGTCTGTAGATGAATCTGGTTGTTTGCATTAAAGGATGTCCAGGAGGAAGCGCAAGTTCAAGAGGGCAGAGGATGAACTTGGCGCTGGACATCTCACAACGTTGAAACAAGACATTGCTGCACAAGTGGGGTGACTTGCAGCAATGAGCTCGGGAAAAGACCACCAAGGAGGTGATCTAGCAAAGGCGTTATTGGAGCAGTCTGAAGACAAATTGATCATTGTAAACTTGTAGTATTATACTTTGCAAAGTGTAACTCTTGTAAATCAATGATATCAATAAAATGCTCGTGTTGATGACAATACTCTGTTGTCTCAAACAAATAATTACACTCCTTGTGTATATAGAAACCTATCAAAAGAAAACATATGATTTTCCATGAAAAGATTGAAAAAATTACAGGAAAATCAAATGATAGGAATTTCTTAAAGGTCTTTCCAACCCCGTCAGAAGCAGAGTACTTGAATGCTGAGAAGGAGAATTAATTCAAGTAAATTATTCTCTGCTGACTGCTGAGTCCAAGCTCTCAACAGATTCCCGACACCTAATGAGTCTGAGCTCTTAGTAAGAAGACTCTTCAACTTAAAAGTTCATTGAATCTAAAGATTCTAGAAGAACTGCTGAATCCAAGCTTTCAGCAGATATCCGGTGTATATTGAGTCCAAGCTCTCAGTTGATTGAAGAGTGATTGCCATTTTGGAATAGCAGACAAACCTGAAATAGTTTACTGAGTCCAAGCTCTCAGTAAAGAGACTCTTTGCTCCTACATGGATCAAAATTTAGAAGAGTCTAACTTGTCTACTGAGTCCAAGCTCTCAGTGGAACCCCAAAAAATGCTGAGCATATGCTCTCAGCAAAGTTCTGTAGACTGCTTGAAGATAATTTCAAGTGATTCCTGAGTCCAAGCTCTCAGCAAACTATTAGCGTCTACTGAACAAAAGACCTCAAAGAAAGAATGCTGAGTCCATGTTCTCAGCAAATCAGGTCCAGGAATATGCAGTTCACCTAAAGTAAAGAAAGACTGCTGAGTCCAAGCTCTCAGCAAACTAGGTGATCTATAGCATTCCAGATTAAAAGGGGTATGTCTGATAATCATATGCTGAGTCCAAGCTTTCGGCATATGCCTTTCGCATTACTGGAATTTCAGTAATCAACCTATGCATCTTTGCATGTTGAGCAACAAGCAAGAAGGAGATAATTAATTTAAATATATCTCGAAAGGCGGGATTATCTAATGATGGAGAAACTGCAGAGTTTGCTTTTATTACAAAGTAACTCTAACTCAGGGCGGCGACGAATGCCAAGGAGACAAGTCAGCCACGAACAAGGTTCCGATGGAGTAGGACGTAAGGCGAACCGTCACCAATTGCCCAACCGTTGATTCATCCATATCAGAAGAAGAGATCCAACTGCTTACAGAAGAATCCGGTTAAAAAGGGATCGTATAAAATAAATTTGGTTTGGGATTCTAACCATAATACTGCCATAACTTCTGATTTAAAATTCTTCTGCTCCACACTTTTTGAAGCCTTAAGAAGAAACATCAATGGCGGAATCTTCAAATCGCACCAGTCCTCCTGCCGAATCATTTGGAAGAACCGACATGTCTGAAGAACCAGAACAGTTCCACCCAACATTCACAGGCATCTACGAGATGGAAGACATTGATGAGTCGACTTCATACTATCGACTAGTCACCATAAGTCATGGAAAATTGACTGGTGAACTCACCAACGATCAGAAAAGGGCTGCTCAAGTCAAGAAGGACAAGATACTGTACGAGCCACTGTTCCAGAAGCACTGGTGTAAGACTCCCATAAGTAAACTCGACCGAGAGAACCTATTGAGATATCTATTTGCGGAACCCAAGAAGTTTCGTCCGCACATTGTCGCAGAATTCTTTGCACGTGCCGTTGTTGAGAAAAATGAAGAATCATTCACCACAAGTGTTTTGGGTATCAAAATTGTAGTAAGCCCAGATGTTTTGGAGAAGACGTACGGACTCCGAAATGAAGGTGAAGATATAGCCACCTACAAGATCAACGATGAAGTCGAGATGAAGAAGAGATAGCTTAGATGGAAGTTAGAATCATACACCGATTCATGGAAAGTAGCAGCACAACTGAAATCATTGGCAGAGCCCATGAGGAGTTTAGCACAGATTGTCATAAGGATGCTAGTAGGCGAAGTTGGCTCACTTTCCGAGTTAAGTGCTAAGAAGTTTGCTGTTATGATGGTAATTGATGATCAAATTCGTGGAAATTAGGCGAAGTTCATCTAAACCAAATGGCTAGCGCACGTCTACAAGAACAAGAGTGTAAAGAAGGATCACACATTCACTCAAGACGTAGGGTTTGGGTTGAAGATAAGCCATTTTCTGGAAGGTATCATACCAGAAGGAAGATGCTACCGCGGTGAGGATTTGATCTACTCCGACTACATACCGCCAACCAGGAAACAACAATCGCCGAAAAATTTCAAGGAACCGTTGATACCGAAGGGAAAGAGCAATGTCAATCCGAAAGAAGCATGCTCTGATGAAGAAGAACCATACCAAGGTCATATGGTCATGCCTACTGCTGCTCCACTTACTGCCAAAAAAATAGAAGAAGAAAGGCGCAAAGTAGAACAAGATACCCTGTTTACTGAACTTGAAAGTTTGGTCGACATTCCATCACAAGGAACTGGTCAACCTTCTGAACAAACCATTGTGAGTAGGAGGTGTACACAGGGAAGTCCTCAACAGAAGAAAAGGAAACCAACAAGTGATGATGATCAAGCTAAGAAAAGGTGCAAGCAAAACAGATCTTCAGGAGATCCTCTCCAAATCGATGTAACTTAGGTAGATACTTCTCTACCACCTTCAGATGTTGTCGTAGACACAATAACAAATACCACAGATGCAACTACAAAGAGAAGGCTTGAACTTTCCGATGAGGAAGAATCCCGGAAGAAAAGGTGACAAAGGAAAGTGCTCCAAAGGTCACAAGAACAAAGAGACTATGCCAAGTTCAAACTTCAGATGACCTTTGACGAGAGAGACTCAAAATATGAAGAAGTCATGACAAAGTATGCAGAGCACAACGCCAAGATTTAAGCTGGAGAACAGACCAGTCGCATCACTCAGAAAGATGTTGAGAAGACACAATTAGAGAAAAGAAAAAACAAGGTTATGTTTGCTGAAGATGTTGAAACAACTGCTGATCTTGAGCGAAGACAGTTGAAAGAATCCTTAAAAGAATCTAGAAGATTGCAGACTCCAGGACCATGAGAGAGGAGTTGTGATGCTACATCAATTCAGCCCGCCACTGATCAAGGGGGAATCTTACGTGCTGAAGAAATTTCTGAGAAAATTTTTTTGGAGACTGCTGTGCAAAGAGGTAGCAGTCTTGTTGTTGAAAAAGAAAGTGAGACAGAACAATTGGCTGCGCAAGGAGAAAGCCAAATTGTTACGATCATGGCAGAAGCCGATCTGGGAATAGAGTCAGACCAGATCCCGACTGCTGATTCAGGAAATTAGGAAACACAGAAGATGAATGCTGATCGAAAGGTAGTAGTACTAGAAAGCGTCCAACAAACCATCACAACAACTGAAGGAGCAGATGCTGAGGGAGCCACTGCTAAAGCAAATACCTCACTTAATGCCGAATCACGAGTACGATTACAAGCAGAGCTCACAGCAAGTGTGCGAGCTCAGAATGAGCAATATCTACGTATGTTGGGTATTGAACCTTCTACCGTTCTAGGATGGAATACAGAGGAAAATACCACAAATGTGCTCGAGAGAACCATAGAATCCCTCTGGTAACGATGCATTCGGATTCCTAGCTCTCCAGAAGTCTCAGGTATATCCTTCAATGATATTCCTAGCTCTCATGTTGAAGAAGATGCAGGGACTGTCACAGACGGAGAATCTGTCTTTCGAGAAGAAAAATTACGAGTGCCCATGGAAGGACCACCTGACAGGAACTACAAAGCCAAGAGAATTGCGAAGTGGTGTCCTCCTATCACAGTGAGAGATGAGGAGAATGAGGATCTCATCTCCTGGGCACGAGACGTAAGCATGTTTATTGAAGCTCAAGCTGCCGTACAAGTGGAGGACTCATATCCTGCTGAACTACAAGGCCAGTCATCCAATCAAGATTGGTTGAGAACAGAGTTCAAGAGATGACAATTCTTTGGTTATGCCACTCATGAACTGTATTATGAGGACCGCTCAATCATGATGGAAATGATGGGTCTAAACTACTGGAGGAGTGAAGAAGAATGGGTTGATGATTGGATGGACCAGACATCCAAACGACAATATACAGAGAAGCAAGTTGCTGCAAGGTTACAGAAGATCAAGGCTCATAGAGCAGCCACCGGAGATCGATCACTGCCACCGTCAGAATATGCCATAGGTTACAGAATGGCCGCAACTGAAGAATTGAAGAAAAAGATAGCAGAAGAGCAAGCCGCACGGAAAAGAGAGGAAGATAGGTGGAAGATGTTGGAATTTAAGTAGAAAATGCTCAACCAACTTTTCGCAAATGTTTCTGCTGAAGAAGAAACAGGTTGGGAAACTACACATTCTGTAATGGCTCCTGCTGATCAACCATCCACTTCGAATCTAGGATTGGCCACTGCCGCTCTCATGACTACCACTGAGAATCAAATAGTGCTTTATGAGGAACCCCCGTACATGGCAATTGAGCCTTTGAATACCAACACTTATAAAGGGACCTCCAGCAATATATTCATGTAATGGTAGGACGGAGTATCAGAGAGCAAATAGTGCCAATTGTGCGCAAGAAAGTTTCCAACAAGGTGTCTGAAGCTAAAGACAAAGTTCTTGCCATTTAACAAGACAACTTCGAGACCTTCTCCACCTGACTTCTTGTTGCGATCAAAGAGGGGGAAGAGAAGAGGCTAGCAGAAGAAGCAGAAAGGAGAAAAGAGCAAGAAGACAGACTTCGTCGTCTTGAAGCTAGAAGACAATAGGAAGAAGATCTAAGGAGACAACGCGAAGAAAAGGTGAGAGAAGAACATAGAAGAATTGAAGAAAAGGAAAGGATCAGAAGACAAGAAAGACAAGCTATCATGGATAACTTCATGAAGATGACAATGGAAACTCTCAACAAAATGAAGAAGCCCACTGCCTGTTCCTCAGGTGCCAAAAATGCTGCTGATTCTGACTCCTCAACAACAAAGAAGTAATATCTCTCTAATCCCTAAGTCTCCTAGTTGTTGAATTTTTTTATTTTGATTTGGGTTATATATGTACAACAGAACATGAGACTATGAATGAAAACTAACCCAGGTTTAAGACAACATCTCATTGTCCAACGCTGACTTAATTAAATTAGCTAAAATTACACATTTAGTGTAATCAGCAAACTGCGTTGAATGTGATGTGTGTGAGATGTTCCTGTGATTGCTTGTGATTTTATGCATAAATGTGCTCAGTGCTTATTTGGTAAAAAATATTGAAGCCATTTACCTGATCAATCTTTTAATCGAGCAATACCCTTAATTTATTAAGGGGGAATGTTTAGAAACAATACTGAGTCTACGGGAGTTAAGACACTGAGAATAGAATTGACAGGAGATTTTTTTTTGTAATCTCAGTAATCAACTTTCCCATGATCATTTAGAATTAAAGCTTAGATATAGAGGCTTTGATCGGACCAAAAAGGAGGAAATTGTTAGGAATATTGTTAGATCCCACTGTTGTAAACCATTTCATAATCATTGTTGCTATGCTTTGGTGCATCAATGCTCTAGCAACTCAGTATCGAGTTAATTGTAAAAAGTCCTTTATAGGGAATTATACTCGAGTTGTAATAAAATAAGAAAGAGAAAAGAGTCTAGTTTGTTGAAGGAATCGGCAAACTCCTCAGATTGCTGAAGATTGCTAAAAAGGAAAAGAAAGGCTGGCAATGCGGAGGAACGCGACAAGGATGCTGAAGAAGGAACTCTAGCAAATTACGGAGACGTCCGACGCACGCCAGTAGCCAGCAGACGACAATCAACAATCAGAAGAGAATTTACAAAGTCAAGATTCAGATGGATTACAAATTACAAAGAAATCCGACCAATCATCATGAAAAGGGTTCAGACCTACAAAGGATCCATTCTGACAAGAGACGACTACAGATAGATGCTACGCCTATCAGAGACGAGGGTCTTGAAGAGTCTTTGTCCACTGCAGAAAAAGGAAAAACGCAGATAGGTGAGCATTCCCTTTGAGTCTAACGGATAAGATTCAAACAATCGTTTGAATCATCACCTATAAATAGGTATCCTTACTTTGAATCTTCACCTATAAATAGGTGTTATCCTTACTTGATTCAAAGGTTCGCGATTTCTACATACAAGAGATAACAACAGAGATTAAACACATTATCTATATCATGCAAACTCATCCGAGCTAAGTTCTTCATTGAAGCTTTTCGCAAGCTCTTATAACAGAAGCTCGAAGACATGTAAAGTTTATCTTCCAAAGGTTATTTTGGGATTCCTTCTATTCTAGAAAGAATCTAGCAGTCACTATTGCGGTGCAAGAGTGATTCATACGGGCAACTTTAACACAAGGACAGGTTTCGGGAAGAAATATAAAACTCCCAACAATCGACGTCTAAGGTGAAGGGAGCTTTGTCCTCACTCTAAGGAGCGACACCGGTTGAAGATTGGAGATCGAGGTGCTTGAATGTGCGCGCTGACCAGACGGAGGAGCTGCTCAATGTTAGAGATCAGGCCTGACCTTGTACTCATTCTTCTAGTGAATTTTCAGTCAAAGGACTGAAGAGTGGACGTAGAACAATTGTTCGAACCACTATAAAAACCCTTGTGTCGTTATAGATTTATTTTGTTATTGCATCTGCTTAGATATATTTGAAACTCAACACATCAAGTGTTGAAGTATAAACTGCAATCGAACTAACAAATATACGAGCTAAAAGACTTTGAATAAACACTTTCTAAGTCAAGACCTTAGCTAGATTTGTGCAAGATAAATTTAATACTTCCGCTACATATTAAACACTCTGATCGGGGACCAACAACTGGGATCAAAAAGCTTCCAAAGTACTCATCAGAAGATTTTGAGAATGGAAGAAACACTCGTTGATCATGCTGAAGAATGTCCATCCAGAAATGGCAGAGGTTCTATCTACCGGACCAATAAAGATCACTAAGGTGAATACTCAGCTCGGAGGAATAGAAGGTCAGGAGATAGTGGAGAAGCCTTATGCAGAATGGACAAACGACGACAAAGTTCATTTTCAGTTGGATGCAATGGCCATGGAGCTCATCTTACAATCTTCACCACAACCACTGATTGTTGAAGCCTTTGAGCACAACAACGCCAAAAAGATGTGGGAATTTCTTGGCTCACTTAGTCAAGAAATAGCTTAGATCAAGCGAAATAAGCTTCAAAATTTTGTGGATAAGTATGAATCTTTTCAAATGCTTCCTGGTGAAAATGTCAAATCAATGGAAACAAGATTCAATGCTATTATCTGCGAGCTGAAAAATTTGGGGAGAACATATGAAATTGCTGATATGAATGCAAAAACTCTCTCCAAGATGACCAAGGAAGATTGGTTCGTCAAAGCCACCAGCTTGAAGGAGAAGGACCTCTCTCAGATGACGATCAAGGATGTGTTCGCCCAGCTTCAAGCCCACGAATGGGATATTTAAATGGCGAACAGGAATGAAGCAGTGCGAAGTGTCAGCACACATCCAGAAGTAGATGTTGTCTTTTTCGCCAAAAGGGAGTTCAAGAGAAGCCCTCAAAAGCATTACCAAGTTGACAGATCTTCCGAACAGACGTCCACATCAAAGTCAGCACCAACACCTTCTTACCAGAAAAAGGAGGAAGATAGCTCAGTTGAAGAGCTTGAAGAGCAAATGGGGAAGCTGACTAGACTTCTTGAGATAACCAAATCCAAGAAGGAAGGTTCACAAACAAGTGAACTGAAGTTCAGCGACAAACCTCCCAGAGGTTTTTTTGAATGCAACTCTCCAGATCACGTCAAGTACGAGCGCCCATTAGTTTCCAATGAGGAAAGAGAGCGCTTGAAGAGGGTGTTCGAGAAGAAAGCCTCCAGAGCAGTTGTTAAGGCCATGCTTACCAGAACTGAGGTGCTTGACATCTCAGACAATGACCATGGCTACTACACATCAGACGATGAGGCGGTGGAAGAAGCCTTCCTGGTGTTGATGGCAAAGCTCGGAGAAGAGGAAGAAACTGAAACATAGTCTAATACTCCGGTACACATTTCTAACTCAGTTTCTATCCCTATAGCATGATAGAAAATAAATCTGATTCCTATTGCTCTGATTTAGAGGATGTTACTATTGAAACTTTGAATAGAGAATTTGCTATGCTTTATGAGTTAAAAAATGTCTTGGCATGTGAAAATGCTTCACTGAAACTGAAAGTTTCAAAACTGTTTGAAGAGATTTGAGGATCAAAGTTAGTAAGTGAAGACTTAGCTAAACATAGAGAAGAGCATTCTATGTTACTTGAATCGTTTAAATCTATTTCTGAAGAATGCGCATCTCATAAACTGAAAATTGCTAGTGATTAAAAACTTATCTGTTCACTCTACTTTAGTACTAGCAAAGTTTCAAAAGCTCTAAGTTTACAAAGACATTCCTCTGATAGGTCAGGATTAGGCTTTACTAGAGAATAACTTGAGCAATAAGACTTCTACTTCCGAAACTGGGAATTTCTCGAATCATCACTTTAGGAAGAATTCCAGTTTAGAAGTCAAGCTATTAAGTAAAGGAGTAGTCAGTATGGACAAGAACTCCTCTAAGGCTAATTAGGAAAGAAGGGCACACTCAGTTTCATAACTGACCTCAACACCCAAGCTTAGAAAAGATTTGATTTTTAAGTCAAACAACCTGAGATGAGACCTATCATACCTAGGAAGTGGGTTAAGCAACATCCTCATAACTTTAGTACACCCACTTCAACAACTAAAACTAAACTTTACAGAAATTTAGTTTCATTTCCGGACTCTAGGAATCTGAGGTTCTCAACTCATGAGAACATAACTTATCCGTATACAACGAACATCTATACGAGGTCTTAGTCCAACTTACACTCTAAATTCAGGACTAGAAAGACTACACACTTCGGACCAAGTTTCTGAGAACCCAACCAAAACTCAGTTTCAAGGAAGTCAGTTCCTAGATACTCAGTTTTAAGAAACTCAGTTTTAGGTAAGGTTTCATATACTCACCTATTCTCACCAAATATGCATAGAAATAGCTTGAATCATTTGAAAAGTAACAGAAAGGTAGAGGACTTTGCACACCTAGGTAAAAGGTGAAGTAAGTATGGATTCCTAAGAAATGGATCCATAACACTAACCCTGCAGGACCCGAAGAAACACGGGTACCTTATGTCTAACCTGATATGTTATGCAGGTACAAAGTCACCAAGGTCAATCTAAAAAGAAGAAAAGAGCATGGATCTTGGACAGTGGATGTTCAGCTCACATGACCGGTGACAACAATCTTCTCTCAAAACTGAGAATGACAAGAGGACCACTTGTCAGTTTTGGAGATGATTCAAAAGGCAGAGTAATCGACAAAGGATGATTAAAGAGAAATGGAATTAACATCAATGATGTATCCTTGGTCACCAACCTTAACTACAATCTGCTGAGTGTGAGTCGGCTTATCCAGTCTGGATATGAGGTGACTTTTGCCGAAGGAGAATGCTGGATCAATGACAAAGAAGCCAGACACTTGCCTCGCCGCAACGAGCTCATTCCACGAAGGAGTCAACTGACTATGGCATAAGAGACTTAGCCACCTGAATTTCCAGTCAATCAAATATCTTGCTGAGCACAAACTTGTGGAAAGCCTACCATAAGTCAGTTTCAAGAAAGAAGAAGGTGTCTGGAGAACATGCAAGATGGGAGAACAAACCAAAGCGTCATTCAAGAATCAAACCATCACAACCAGCACAGATATGATCCTTGAACTTCTTCATATGGATCTGTTTGGACCAGTCATGCCACCTACCATTTGGAGGAAAAAGGTTCATTCTGCTTGTAGTAGATGAATACTCCAGATACACATGGGTAAGGCTGCTGACAAACAAGTATGAAGTGAAGATTCAACTTCTAGAGCTCATTCTTCAAGTGCAAAATAACAAGGGGGTCACTGTCAAAAGAATCAGATCTGACAATAGAACTGAGTTTTGCAACTGTCCACTAATTGATTTTTTTGCTGATGTTGGCATTGTGATGGGTTTTGTATACTGAAAGCATTTATTATAATAAGTATACAACGGTTTATTTCTCCTATCTGTTAACAATCTTAAATGTATGAACAATGGTATCCTCTTGTCTCACTGATAGGGACGATCATACGGCGTGTTGTAGATCGCAGAAGACAGTATGATCACTTGACCTAGTGAGACATAAACCTGATCACAGCCGAGACAGCGTATGAGGATACGTTTGACCGGATGGCTGCAACATTGTCGGAATAAGTAGTCTGTCTTGGTTACTTGACATGCTGGTACGCAGAGGTGGCGTATTGATGGACCGCAGTGAGATGTATTCATCTGTCTGACATCAGCAAATACAAGATCTCGTTATATTGATTGAATCCAAACCCTAAAGAAGGTTCAGGGATTTGCACGGGTTGATTGTTGCTTTGACTTGCCATGGTGGAGAGCCTAAGTAACGTGCTCGTATATCCGCATCTTGGGTAACATCAATTCGTGTAGTACCGCCTGAGACTGGGTTTAGGTAACCATATCCGAGTAATAGGATGGGGACATTCCCTGAGGAGCTCAATAACATTCATCGTGCCAAAGTCTTGCAGGCTGATTAAGTTCAGGCACGAGTGATAAGGATTGAGTGGTACTACTCAGGAATAATAAGATATTAATTAATTGTAGTTAGAGCTTGTCAGAGGCTCTGATTAATTAATGGATGTCCGGTAACCTTAAATATGGGGATTCACAATTAATGCAGCCCGTTCTCATAACGTGGTAATAAAGGGGTAGGTCAATATTAATGTGGTGAAAAAGAATTAATATTAATTAATTAATTGTGTCCTGGGTTGTGGACATGAGAATTAATTAATTTATAGGCCCACTTTATTATTTGCATTAGGTCCCAGGTCTGGCCCAAATAAATATGCTGAATTGAGCCCAGTAGCCCATTAGGGATAAAACCCTGGGTCTATAAATAGACCACTCTCTCTGGAAACCCTAGCCACCTTTTGTGATTATTCAAAACAGTTAAAACCCTAGGGCAGAGTGAGAGGGGGCACCAACTTCATTGTCAGAGGAGGAGAATGTCGATTCTGGTCCTACTCAGATTACAGATCTACGGAGTCCTCACCAGTAGTAGATCTGAACAACATTGGGATACAGATCTGAAGATCTAATATGGAGAACAATAGATTTCTTTCTTCTCTTTTATTTTTGATTTTATTCTAAGAAATTAGATCTCTAATTTCTGATTCCACAGATAAAATCGGATTGCGTGGTTGAATTCAAGTTGGAAATTCAAACGCAAAAGATCGGTTCAGACTCGACGGAATTACGGTAATTCTCAATCCACAATATTGTATTAAATTCATAGGAGCATGCTAGGTTTTATCTTGTATTTAATTATGCATAAAATCCATAAATCGATCCGGCACAAATTGGTTTTGGTGATTCTGTTCACGGGAAAACCCTTCACATTGCTCATGAGAAGTCAGCTCCAAGGATGCCTCAATAAAATGGCCTTGCTGAACGAAGAAACAGGACACTCAAGGAGGCAGTCAGGACAATGCTCGCTGAAGCGGACTTAAAAAAAGGTTACTGGGAAGAAGCCTTGATGACGGCGTGCTACACTCAAAACAGAAGCGCCATCAACAGTCCCCATCACAAAACCCCATACAAAGTCTTCAATGGTCGTAAGCCTTCTATAGCTCATCTCCGTGCTTTTGGTTCACCATGTTACCTCCATAACAATGGAAAGTCAAAACTGAATACTTTCAGTCCCAAGGCTGTTGAAGGAGTGTTCCTTGGATATAGACACCCTTCATACAAGGGATACAAAGTACTCAACAAGACAGCCAGACTTGTGGAATTAACATGCTCTGTTGTTTTTGATGAGTCTATTTTAGTGTGCAGAACCTTGGAAGAACTGGAAGTTAGTGATCCTGTTGTCAACAATGAGAATGAGAAATTGTGTATTGATAAAGAAGATCATAGCCCAGTTTCTCAAACCAAATCTGTAGATGATCACACAAGTGCTCCAGATGATGAGGTCAGTCCATCAATCGAACTTGCGAAAGCCTTTGGCTCATTCATGATGCTCCCAAGCATCAATCAAGGGGGAACTTCAAAAGATCAAAACAGAGCTTAGTTTGAGGGTCCAACTGGAATAGAGTCGCCAACTCAAATTGACCTCACTAAAGAAGAAAATGCTCACTCTGAAGCTACCCAACCGGGTACGACCAAAGAAAATCTAGGAATCCAAGATATGGGAGTCATCATTGGAGAAGGAAACTCCATTCAAATCGACTTAATTGGAGTTCCAGTATCTGGAGCAGACGGTACTGAGTACCCGAAAGATTTCATCTGAACCAATAAAGTTACCCAACTCCAAAAGCGAAAATGGTTAAGAAACTATCCTGAGGAAGTCGTGCTCAACAATGTTGCAAATTCAGTTTGCACGAGACAAGGAAGTGCATTGCTGAATTGTTTCATATCTCAGGAGTCAGAGCCGATGATAATTGGAGATGCTCTGAAGTCAACTGACTGGATCAATGCAATGCAAGAAGAGATTGTTGAATTTAAGAGAAATGAGGTCTAGAACTTAGTAGACCGACCTACTCATCAGTTAGTTATCGGTACAAAATGGGTCTTCAAGAATAAGAGAGATGAAACTGGGAACAATGTAAGGAATAAAGCAAGACTGATAACAAAAGGATATGCTCTATGTGAAGGAATTTATTTCGACGAAACCTTTGCTCCAGCGGCCAGACTTGAAGCAATCCGCTTATTCCTTGCTTATGCTGCACACAACTTCATAGTTTTCCAGATGTATGTGAAGAGTGCATTTCTGAATGGCAAGCTGAAAGAAGAAGTATATGTGGAACAACCCCCTGGCTCTGAAGAAGGAGACCAAGTTTACAAACTGAGGAAGGCTCTTTATGGGTTAAAGCAAGCACCCAGAGCTTGGTATGAGACATTGTCTCAGTTTCTCCTTAAGAATGGTTTTCGAAAAGGGAAAATCAACACAACACGATTCAAAATTAGGGATGGAACAGACATCCTTCTGGTAAAGATATATGTCGATGACATCATATTCGGATGCAGAAACTTGAAGATGTGCGAAAAGTTTGCCAAATTGATGCAAAGCAACTTTCAGATGAGCATGATGGGCAAACTGACCTACTTCTTGGGTCTCCAAGTAATTCAATCCGAAGAAGGAATCTTCATCAATTAGAAGAAATATACCAAGGACTTGATCAGGAAGTTTTGTCCCGAAAGGACCAAGCCCTTGAGGATTTCGATGAGCCCAAGTGCTCAGATCAATCTCGATGAAGAAGGAGAGGCAGTCAACCCAACAACATACAGAGGCATTATTGGGTCACTCCTGTACCTAACTGCAAGCAGACTAGATATCTCTTACTCAGTTGGGGTCTGTGCGAGGTTTCAAGCAAATCCAAAGAAGTCGCACATGAAGGCTGCCAGCAGAATAGTCAAATACCTAAAAGGAACAGAGTCATTAGGTATTTGGTACCCAAAATCTGACGAACTGACTCTCAATGCTTATTCAGATTCAAATTTTGGACGATGCAGAATCGACAAGAAGAGCACAAGTGGAACATGTCAGTTCCTAGGTCATAAGCTTGTAAGTTGGTTCAGCAAGAAAAAACACTCAGTTGCCACGTCTACAACTGAAGCTGAGTATGTTGCTGCTGCAAGCTATTATGCTTAAGTGCTTTGGATCAAGCAACAATTGCTTGACTATGATGTAGAAACTGGGTGTGTGCCAATCTATTGTGATAACAACAGTGCAATGTGCATCACAAAGAACCCAGTTCATCACTCCCGAACAAAGCACATAGACATGAGACATCACTTCATCAAAGACCATGTCAAAAAGAAAGATGTTTCAGTCGAGTATATCCAAACTGAAGATCAACTAGCTGGCATCTTCACCAAACCACTCCCAAAGACCAGATTTGAGGAGCTCTGCATAAAACTGGGTCTACTCGAAGTTGATGTAGTCTTTATTGGAGAAGATTAATGGCAAATAAAGCAGAGTCCAAGCTCTTAGTTTTCAAAACTCGATGCTCCACTCAGTAAGAAAAAGGGACTCATTGATACGGTGCAAAATGTGCAGCAAAGTGCAAGTGTACACTGTCAAGTAGTATCTAGGAGTAATCTAGAGTCGAATCCCACAGAGAGTGCCTTATGTATAGAATCGTGCACACATTAACATGCAAAAGATCAACTCAATATTTGTTATCAGATTTAAATCAGTAATCAACTAGAAAATAAAATAAACAGGAAAGTAAATCAGATTAAAATGCAATAAACTCACGAACAGGGGAATGAAAGGTAACTCAGGTTGATAACAGTGCTATGCTAATAAAGATGCTGCAGCATTAACCTAGCATGCGTCTCAATTGCTAACCCAGCTATCTCAGCTCAGTTTTCCAAAAGTAGCTGATGTGCCTCTATTCATCTTAACTACCATATTCCTATGTAAGTCAGATAAATATTCAGCCAAACCAAAGCTCGGGGTTCCACTTAGCAAACTAGATCTAGACATATTCTTATGCTCTAGATTCAAGCTTCAATCAAGGCTCTCTCCTGAGATTAACCTTTCCAGAGTCAATCCAGAAATATATCTAAACTATGGTGATCAAGCACAGCAAGATAAACATAACAAAACACCAAGATTAAACAGAGATTCAGCTCGATTATAGTGCAGATAGAGAAAGCTCAATGCATAGCAAGTTAACAACCCAAGTCAACAAGTTTAGCTCATTGGCTAGAGTGAGAAAAAGAGGCATAATCTTCCAATTACAGCTCAACATCTCTCTAGAACATAAATCTAAATACTAGAAATAAAGATAAGAGGAAGTTAGCAAAGATTGAAGGCGAATTTGGCAGCTTCTCTCCCGAGAGCTCCACACTCCACACTCCACTCCCTTAGCTATCTTCCACCCCTGCTGCGTTCCCTTCTCCAGACAGTCCCCAAGCACACAGATACCAAAAGCTGCTCTCAAAATGTGTTCTCCCCCTTTTATAGGTGGCTCCTCCTCCAAAAATGGGTTTTTAGGTTTCCCAAATTATATGCAACTTGCCATAAATGACCCTCAGTGATGTGGCATCTTAGTCAACAACTTTAATCTCCCCAGCTCAGCTCAGCATTAAGTTTTCCATGTCAGCAGTGAACAGGTGGCCCAATTGAGCTGCTACTTTCTCTCTCCCCGACTTTCTCTTTCTTCTCTGGTATCCATGCTGACTTCATGCTGCAACATCTTCACTCGGCATGTTCACTTTCTTTTGGAATTTATACTTGATGTTTTTCCTGCTTTATTTGATACTAAACTAGACACAAAAGAGTTAATTTGCAACAACTATTCCTCTAAACACCAATCATGCATAAACATGTGTATTTAAACCTAAACTGGACTTAAACAAGACTCAAAGGACTCGAATTTATTAATTTAAAGGCATGAATATAACTCTCATGAGAGAGTTATCACACCCCCCAAACTTGAACCTTTACTCGTCCTCGAGTAAACAAAATAACACAAAATTAACAAAATAAGGCTTAAGAGTAGCTCTATGCTTTCAGCATGGAACCCATTCAACTCTCAATCAAATGGAAGAATATTAGCTATAACCACACACCATAAGCATAACAACACATCATCTCATCATACTTCTTAATGGTTTAGCAAGTAAATTCCTCTAGCTCATATAATCCAACCCTCATGAGACTTGTTCAAAGAGCAAACATGAAATAAGCTAAACAAGAATCTCACACATTTCATTGCACAAGCCATCATGATCATCAAACCTACTTTTCTTTTCTCCACAATGGATTACCTGCAGACCTCTCCACTAATGGTGTTCTCAAATCCAAAGGATCAGAAGGACTTTTCAGCTTGTAATGATAGGCTAGGGTCAAGGTTGGATGATATGGATAAAGTGACTAAATTATGAGCATTCCCAAGACTTCTACACCTATCTTTCATCCACAGATTTCACCAGGGTGGTGCCTCACAAATTCCTCTCAAGCCCTATATTGCCCTCATTCCCTTTGCTTTTTTTTTTTTAACTAAGGATACTATGCCCTGAACATAACACATGCTAGCTGCATGTTGTAGCATATCTCAGCAAGTAATCATTCTCTTTTTTTTCTCTCTCTCTTTTTTTCGATCAATTACAAATCATAATAATTTTTTTTATTTTCAAGGCACCCTCACCCCCAAACTTAGAAATCAACATTGTCCTCAATGTTGCAAAAGAACCGAAGAATGCTCATAAGGGTGCAAAAATTATTAAGAAAGAACGGATAAAAGGGGTAACAATATTATGAGGGTAAACAAAGAAACATGCAATAAGGCGCAAAATAGGAACAAAGGGATGCGTTATTTGAGTGAGGTCACACACGACCAAGGATGTAATTAAACAAAGATGACCTTCATCATATCCCAAGGAAATAATCACACAAAATCTCGCCTCAAGGTAAACACAAATCCAATGCAGAGGTAGGTTCTCACAATCCTCAGCAAGACATATGAAAGCATGATCACCTTGAAAAACTTAATCATGAACAAAACATATTATTTTTTTTTTCGAAACATGCTGAGCACATGCTACAGCAGAGAGGATTACTGAACATTTTGGAATTCAACAAGCTAAAACACTAGAAATATTTTGAGATAAGTATCATATTGCAGATGAGTATGGCCACAAGCTAAGAATGTGAGGGGCCATCTCATCATCGAGCATGAGATCCAGCACGATAACATGAACCACTTCTTAAACCAAACATAACAAAAAACAAAACACATATAAACATCCATAAAAGTAAACAACATCCAGGCAAAGTAAAATCAAGTACAAACCCATAGAAAAGTAGAGAAATAGGGATAGAAGCAACCAGAAGTCCTGCATATGGAGGAGAACTATTAACTGCTTGAGGCTGAGGTTGGGTAGTGGTAGGGGTGTTGTGCATTTTGGTTGAAGAGGTTGAGCTGCTGGAATAAGCAAAAATCTAGAGCTGGGTAAAGGTGGAGCTGCAGAGTTTCATAGTGCCCGTGCCTTTGTTCTCATGATGAACTTTTTATTTACCTGCTAATAATGAAACTAGACAAGAAAACATTAGCGAAATGCAAGGGGTTAGATGTAAGTCCCCCACAATATTTATTTTCACCAACACAAATGCACCATGATATTAAGGACTGAAAAAGAGCACTAGTAGAACAAGAATGGAGCACTACAATTCTCAGCAAACTCTCAACATATCACATACCATAATCTCCCCCAAAATCAGCTCACAGACAAGCCAAAATTGCACCTCACAGACTCAACTCTCAAACAAAACCACATAGGATTTTTTTTTCATTTAAAATTAAAGACCATTTAAACAGAAAACAACTAAATGCAAGTAAGTAGTAAAGGAATAACAAAGGTATTCACAAACAATCAGCTCGGGTTGTCTTAAAGAGTTGAACCTTAAGCACAAGACAACCCGGAGTACCTTCTCCTCATGGTTTGGCCCCATTGGTGGAAGTTTTCTTTTGGTTGACAACTCCACCAAAGTGTTGATTTACTCCTTGCCTTTTCACCTTAAACGCTCTCCTAGGATTTCCTTTTTTCAATTCCATAGCTCTCTTCCTGGTATCATTGCCTTGTTGTTGTTCCACAAAACCATTGCAACCTTCAATCAGTAATATCTCATCCTTAGAATTCAGAGAGGTAAACTCATCACCCATGTACCAAACATCAGGGGGTTTTGAATTTTTCATAGGTAATTTCTCTTTTTCCTCCAATTCATCAAACTCCAAATGAGGCAACATGGTATTCAACACCAATTCTGATTTTTGAGTGCAAAGTGTAGGAATCTGAAATTCCCCTTGTGACAACTCCAGCACATCAGATTTCAGAAAGTCTCGTATCTTACTACCCTCTGACTCAAGCCAAGCAAATTGATCCTCAATATAATCTCCCAGCTCCTCAGTTTCAAGGTAATAACTCTCAACTAGCTCCAACTCAGTACACACTCCTTCGAGCCTTTCTTCAGCAAGAGCATCCAAGATTTTCTTTAATTGTGCATCCCCACTTTGATTTTTGAATCTTTGTGGAAAAAATGGAGATGGGGAAACAAGCTGAATAGCAGAGGTCTGATGCTGAGGCCATGCTACAGCATCGGGTGTAGCATCCTGCTTTGCCTGAATCTCAAGTTCTTTCTCAGCAGACTTCTCACTCTTTTGGATTGAAGATGATTCAGCTCTCTCTCCTAGAATAGGGGATGAGCTTCCAGTTTGCTTGCCATTCTTCAGTATTAGTGCATTGGAATGCTCTTTCTCTGCCCTCTGTTTGACATTATCACTTGGTAATGAACCTTGTGGTAGATTTTTCAACTTATTGGAAAGTTGCCCAACTTGCACTTCCAGATTTTTAATTGAAGCTTCTTGACTCTGATTTCTTGCTTCAATCTTCATAATGAATTCTTTCATCAAAGCTTCCAAAGAATAAAATTCATTTTGTGCTGAAGCTTGATCTTGTCTCATTTGTTGTGGCTGTTGGAAACCAGGTGGTATTCTTTGCTTGAATGATGGCTGGGTTGCAGCAGATGTAGCTCTTTGATTTGCCCCTGAAGAGTTAGGGTGCTGATTCCCCATGTAGCACACCGAAGCAGGATTCCAAGGACAACTCTCAAAATGATGACACTCACCACAATAAACACAAGAGACATGAGATGTGACTTGATTAACCACTTGTGATTGGGGTGGCAAACTTTCTGAACATAATTTCTTCTCAATATTCTTCATCAGATTCCCCATGGATTCCATTTTAGCTGTAAGAGCTGACAATACATTAGTCTCATGAGTCCCAGCTCCTTTCCATGTTGGTGCAGCTCTAGTATTTGCCCTCTGAAAATTGGTTTTGAAGATTCTTTCCAAAGTTTCAAATGCATCATTGTAAGTTTTTGAAAGAAAAGCTCCATTGGCTGAAACATTCAAAGACATTCTAGAAGAAGCATCCAGACCATTGTAAAAAGTTGCCATCTGTATGTAGTGAGGAATTTCATTGTGTGGACATCTCCTTACCAGATCCTTAAATCGTTCTCATGCTTCACTCACTGATTCCTCCTCTTGCTTGAAGGATATGATCTCATTCCGAAACAGTTTAGCCCTTTCTTTATCATCAACCATAGCAGGTACATTCCCCAGATTTTGCACTCCATTTCCAGCTCCTAAATTAACCATTTGAGTTCTCTTTTTCCTCTTTGTTCTTCTATTCCTTCTGAAGGTTCTGTCAATTTCTGGATCAAACAACTGAATTTCAGGTGGTTTTCATTTGGTTCATGCACAGGGCACACCTGAAAATCAGCAACAACTTCAATAATAATAGTTTTTGTTTTTGTTTTTTTTAGAATACTAAAATTAACTATAATTGCAGTTAAAATAGCAACAAGATTCTATGGCACTCCCCGGCAACGGCGCCAAAAACTTGATATGGTGCAAAATGTGCAGCAAAGTGCAAGTGTACACTGTCAAGTAGTATCTAGGAGTAATCTAGAGTCGAATCCCACAGAGAGTGCCTTATGTGTAGAATCGTGCACACATTAACATGCAAAAGATCAACTCAATATTTGTTATCAGATTTAAATCAGTAATCAACTAGAAAATAAAATGAACAGGAAAGTAAATCAGATTAAAATGCAATAAACTCGCGAACAGGGGAATGAAAGGTAACTCAGGTTGATAACAGTGCTATGCTAATAAAGATGCTGCAGCATTAACCTAGCATGCGTCTCAATTGCTAACCCAGCTATCTCAGCTCAGTTTTCCAAAAGTAGCTGATGTGCCTCTATTCATCTTAACTACCATATTCCTATGTAAGTCAGATAAATATTAAGCCAAACCAAAGCTCGGGGTTCCACTTAGCAAACTAGATCTAGACATATTCCTATGCTCTAGATTCAAGCTTCAATCAAGGCTCTCTCCTGAGATTAACCTTTCCAGAGTCAATCCAGAAATATATCTAAACTATGGTGATCAAGCACAACAAGATAAACATAACAAAACACCAAGATTAAACAGAGATTCAGCTCGATTAAAGTGCAGATAGAGAAAGCTCAATGCATAGCAAGTTAACAACCCAAGTCAACAAGTTTAGCTCATTGGCTAGAGTGAGAAAAAGAGGCATAATCTTCCAATTACAGCTCAACATCTCTCTAGAACATAAATCTAAATACTAGAAATAAAGATAAGAGGAAGTTAGCCAAGATTGAAGGCGAATTTGGCAGCTTCTCTCCCGAGAGCTCCACACTCCACACTCCACTCCCTTAGCTATCTTCCACCCCTGCTGCGTTCCCTTCTCCAGACAGTCCCCAAGCACACAGATACCAAAAGCTGCTCTCAAAATGTGTTCTCCCCCTTTTATAGGTGGCTCCTCCTCCAAAAATGGGTTTTTAGGTTTCCCAAATTAGATGCAACTTGCCATAAATGACCCTCAGTGATGTGGTATCTTAGTCAACAACTTTAATCTCCCCAGCTCAGCTCAGCATTAAGTTTTCCATGTCAGCAGTGAACAAGTGGCCCAATTGAGCTGCTACTTTCTCTCTCCCCGACTTTCTCTTTCTTCTCTGGTATCCATGCTGACTTCATGCTGTAGCATCTTCACTCGGCATGTTCACTTTCTTTTGGAATTTATACTTGATGTTTTCCTGCTTTATTTGATACTAAACTAGACACAAAAGAGTTAATTTGCAACAACTATTCCTCTAAACACCAATCATGCATAAACATGTTTATTTAAACCTAAACTGGACTTAAACAAGACTCAAAGGACTCGAATTTATTAATTTAAAGGCATGAATATAACTCTCATGAGAGAGTTATCACTCATCAACGCATCTGAAGAGCAGAAACTTACCTTCATTCAAACTGACTAATGAAGAGGCTTTCAGTTTTAAGTTCGTACTCAGAAGATCTCAAATAGATGGATGTGGAATTAAACTGAGTTCTAACTCTCAGTTTAGAAACTAACTCTTAGTCAATTTTTAGAATTTGGATAGGTGGGATTTTGAATTCAAAAGGCAATCGATGCGGTTACATCGTAATTAATGCGTATCTTGCATCGATTAATCAAATTTCGACACGTGGATAATGCTCCTTACCACGTCGCTCCAATCAAATCTAAAACGTGCATCGCGAGGCCATGATTCTCAATCGTCGCCGAATATCTAGAAACCAAAAGGTCACAAGGTACACCTACCTCATTTAAATGACCTTTCTCTCTCTGCTATAAATAAGGTTCATCTTTTTTGTTTTCCTTGTGTGTGAAAAACTTTCTAAAAAGAAGTCACAAGAAACAAAATTTTTTCTCCAAAATCTCCATTATCGAACCCTTCCATCCAAGTTTCACTTCGTCTTCACCAACAACTTCCCTTAGATCCGGGAAAATGGTGTTAGAACCCAAACCTCCAGACATAAACTCACCACCTTTTTTGGGTGCGGTGAAAGAGGGGGAAAAGAAGTATGGAAGGTGCAGAAGACATTAGAAAATTGAGCGTGAGCTGGGCAAAAAAATTGTAGAAGGAGTAGAAGATATCAGAACATATCTTCTTCCGTTTTAGTCTCAATCTACAAATCAACAAAGCTCACGGCTCAGAAGTGATATGCCAGCAACGGGGCATGATCACTTCGAGAACTTCTTCGCCTTGTCTCCTTGCCATTAAAGGCAACTCTCATAAAGGAGAACCTGGCGAATGAAGAAGAAGCAGGGAGGTGGGAAGAGAATAAAAGGGAAGACATTTCATCTTTCCCTCCCATAAAGTGCAAAACCACCTGTACTACCTCCCAGACTGAATACTGCTGGAAGACCAAAATCCGGGAACGGGTTTATCCGTATTCCTTGGATGAGGTGTTGAAGAAAAATCCAACATCAGTCGATTGGAAGAACATCAAGAAGATCGGAAGCAGCCTAGTATAGACTTGAAAAATAGTTCTGTAATAGGTTTCATTTTGTTAGTTTATCCATGTACTTGTAATGAAAATTATTAAAGGATAAACTGACATGTTTATGACAATCTCTTTTTATCCAACAAAGGTCTTCGTTCTTCAAACGCTGAAATTACACAATCTAGTGTAATCAACATGATTCTATCTCTCCCCTTCTTAAGATTTAATTTCCCTAAACTGACTAGAAAAATCAATTGAGCAATATCTCTCCAAGTTTAAGGAGAAGATCTTAAGTAAAACGCTGACATTGAGGGGGAACTTTTTTGAGTTTATGTGGAAAATTGTCAAAACTTTAAAAACTCTAAAGTTATCCACACCTCATCAGCTTAGGTTCCAGATGGCTTTGACCACACCAAAAAGGGGAAAATTGTTAGGATTTTTGTTAGAGAAATCCTTCCTTACTTTTGATGTTTTGGTGGGTCATAGAATGTAAGTCATCTTAGTAAGTTTTTCCAGTTTCTAGAGTTCTAAACCGTAATCCTTGTATAGGATCGATCGAGTTGTAATAGAACTTAGGCTGAAGATCGAGCAATGGAGAATGCTCGAGAACTGATTATCATCACGACCAGTCTTAACCAAAAACTGAGTTGGAGCACTCTGTTTTAGGTCTATCCATAATGACAAGGAGAAGTCAATATAAGGGTTTTCCCAAACTGACTAATGAGAAGTTAATTTAAGGGATTTCCATACTGATCCGAAGAAATCAGTATGATGGCGTTTCTCATACCGACTATGGAAAGTCAGTATGAGGATTTACCATACTGATCGTGGGAAGTCAGTATGAGGGCTAAACTATACTGACTCTCAAAAGTCAGTATAAGAAGCCACAGTCAGACTCAAGCATTTGTAAATGCCTAAGTCAGTACGAGGTTATCCAAATTGGGTTCCTCGGGCTGCAAAGGAGTCTGACATAAAGTTAGTGTATAGTACACTGACAATGGGCAGAGCAGAAAGAATACCTAAGGCATGGGCTACGATTGAACAATATAATCCATGAGTCTAACGTCTGGATTTATGTGTCTAACAAATAGAAATTCAAATTGCCATAGGTTATCCTCTTTACATAAAAACCTGCCCTGTCAACCTTAACAGGTTACCTGAACAAAATTCAAAATCTACTAGTCTAAAGAGACAAAGGGCATATTCAAGTAATCTCTCCCACAAAAACTCTCTCATAGTTTTCCGTGTTCTTAACACGAGACTTGAGAGTCTCCGACTCAAGTTACCCACGGTGCTATCTTCTCCTAACACGAGGCTGAATCTCTATTTGGTGAATATATCTTTCTGAGATATATTCATAGCAGTCAGTTTCCTAGTCTAGGATTCTGATTCTCATGGGCGTATGCCAACCACCTGTGTTCTGGGAAGAACCTCTAAACATCCAACCATTCTGGAAAGAATTAGTAAACATCCACCCACCAGGAAGAAGGCTGCGGGGTGCGTCCCCACTTCAACCTGAAGACTGAGTCTACAAGGAGTTCCTAGGTGAGTGCCACAGCTGACCGGAGGACGGAGGTGCCACGGACTGTGGATGTAGGATATTAAAATTCGAACCACTATAAATCTCTGTGTGCTGCTTTACTGCTTTCTTTATACTTGCTCTGTTCAGTTTCATAAACTGACTATTAAAACCTTCAATACTTGTTCAAGTATTGAAGAGTATGCACTGTGAAATTGACTTAAGACGAAACAGAGACTTAAGCTTAAACTGACTACACACAAAACTGACTTTACTCTATTCAAACGAATCAGTGCTTGTGCTTATCTTTACTTCCGTTGCTTACACAAAACCTTCCGCTGCACAATTTGCACTCTAATTTCTGGACCAGCAAGTTGCTAATGTGGACGGTTGACATGATATTTTTAAATTAGTTAATAATTTTATAAAAAAATTTAATTTTTATTTGTAAATTAGTATTGTAATTAAGTTAAACTTTTGAAGACTTTTTTAAGTTTTTAAAATGTCGACGAGACACGTTTTTAAATTTCAATAAATCCATTGTTTTAAAAGCATTTAAATTAATACTTAACCAATATTCATTAACAAAAGTTGAATTCAAATCACAACTTAACTATAGCTATAATTTTTAATTAGTATTGAATTTAATTAAAAAAAATATGAATATTGCTCTCAGTTTAATTTATAAAATTTATATTTTTCAAAATTGTTTACAATTAAAAATTTGAGGCAATATTGAGGACGATGGTGATTGGTGAACCTCGGCCTCGATATTTGGCAAGCTCTTTTCAGCTCATTCAATAGACTTGTTTTTCATATTTTTCATGTTGAAGTATATAAATATCTATTTATAATATTGTTAAATGAATATTAAAAAATCTTTATCATATTATTTTAACGATTTATTATTATTATTATTATTATTATTATTTCATTTTCATAAAGTAACACACCTCTTTATATTAGAGCACTGCGGAGGGGTAAGAGCTCAAGGTTGGTAGTTAAATTTAATATTAATTAAAATCATAACTATAGCCAAAAGTTAAGCTATGAGTTTTGATTGAGTTTTGTGTTAATAATTGATTAAATATAATTATATAATAATAAATTTAATGAATTTATTTAAATTAGATTTGGTATCTCGTCAAAGTTTTAGATTTTCTTAATTATAAAGGTTTTACGATGTTACATAGCAGAATCAAAAAAGCTAATAACAAATTTACAAAAATCAAAATAAGAAAAAATATCAGCAAACTAAAAAATAAAAATTTATGCCATGTCAATCGTACTTGTCAGCAACTAGTGTTGATGTGGCAATTAACATATGATGTGGCATAAATTAATGGTGTTCGTTGAGTTAGAATGAAATTACATAAAAAAAAAATATACTCCCTCCGTTCCACTTCAATTGTCCACCTTTCCTTTTTTGTCCGTCCCATTTAATTGTCCACTTACTTAAAATGAAAAAAATAATACACACTCACTAATAAAATACTAATTTCCTCTATCTCTACTCGCATTGGTTATTGTGCCAAAAGCAAAGTGGACAATTCATATGGGACGGAGGGAGTAATTTATAATAGAATTCCATAAATTAGAAAGTATGGGATAGAATTTCATTATTTGTTGAGAATAGATCTCCATAATAACCCTTCTTTTAATTGTTCAAAGTCTTATTTTAAAATATCTAAAGCTGTAATTGTACTAGAGGAACTCAAATTTTATTTTGGGAGCCCCATCTCATTTATTATAAATAATTATATGTATTAAGAGTGTATCCATGTTAAAGTTGAGCGGTATTAAATAGAAATAAATATACACTATTAATTTAAAAAAAAAATAATAGTTAAGATTATTTTTTTTTAAAATTTTATACTTATTTATTTTATAAATCATACTTAATCAATTAAATATAAATGAAAATTATGCTTAATTTTTAATTATTAATGCTTTAATCTAAATTGTTGATGTTATCAATTAATGGTTAACATTCATTCCTATTCAATCCCAAACTTTAATTTTAACACTTAATTTTCTCTCTCCCTCTCTCTCTCTCTCTCTCTCTCTCTCTCTA